>ML780577.1:259460-279072 GCA_009831015.1 Picea engelmannii
TCCACTGGAACACTTCTGACTTCTTTAGTATATTTTCCAGAGGTTCAGTAATGTTTGCAAATCTTCTAATAAACCTACAATAGTAACATGTGTGCCCCCGCATGGAGCGCAATTGTTTAGCGCTCATAGGTGGAGGCATGTTCAAAATAACCACAACTTTGGTTGGGTCTACCAGTACTCCTTATCGACATACTATGTGGTCTAAAAAATTTCCATGTGGAACACAGAAGATACACTTCCTGAGGTTCAACGATATATGCAATTCTCTACATTTATAAAACATCAGATGTAGTAACACTACATGTTCCTTGAGCAGAATGTATACCATCCAATCATCCATATAACCTTCTATAAACTTATGAATAAATTCTCAAAAATATTCTATTACAATCTGGGAAAAAATTGCAAGGGATTTCTTTAGGCCGAATGGCATCACATTGTATGCAAATGACCCCCATTATGTTATGAATGTGGTCTTCTTTTTGTCTTGTTCAACAATCCTTACTTGGTGATACCCCAAAAATCCATCTGTAAATGAGTAAGATTATTTCCCTGCAACCTATTCTATCACCTCATCAGTAAAAGGTGTTGGGAAAGGGTCATGCACACAGGCATAATTAAGGATTTTGTAGTCTACACATACCCTAATGTCCTATGTGCCTTTCTTTGTCTGGATGAATATTGGGCTAACCCATTCTTCTTCTTCCACTACAAAAATGAGTCCAGCCTCCAACATCTTGTCTATTTCCCTCTTAACCTTCTCTTTTACTCTGGGGTTAGGGTGATATGGTCTATGCCTTACAGGCTTTGATCCTGGTTTTTGTTCAATTTTTCATCTCTCCCATAGCTCCTTTAATCCCTTTTAGCCTTGAAAATGTCTTTGGGAACAATTCCTCATACCCTCACAACATGCTATGTATTTATTGGGTATTTTTCTCATCCCAGTAATCTCCTACCATATCTATCTTAGGTTACTCTATGGTCCCTATATTGACTTTACACAATTTCAATGGATAATTATAAGAACCATCAGTCTGGATGGGCATAATGTTATGTATTTCTCTGCTTCCTTCTAGTTCCTTGATGGCTAAGTTTCTCAATTATTCTAAATCATTCGGGCTTTCCAAATCCTTCTCAATATTATAGCATTCTATAGGTCTATTATCCAAGTTTAGGTGAAGGTTAGACTGAAGTGCTTGGCTATGCTTTGCACATACCACTAGGTCTGATTTTCGTTCACCAGTATTTGTAAGAAGGAATTCTTTAAGTCTTTGTAGGACTACTTTAATCTCAGGGTACTTACTTGCAAACGAGAAGTCCTTGCAAAATTGGTCTACCAACATTTTATAGTCGTTGGTCTGTCTTTTGGTTTCTTCATGCATGTACCAAGATTTCAGAATTGGACACAGTGAATGGGGAAATACTTGAACCCACAAGCGAGATGGTATTTCTGGAACTTTCCACTGTCTCACACATTGTTTACTATGTGCGTTAGGATTAGATTGCCCATTGAATAGTTTCACAACTTGGAAACCCATCAACATCTCTGATTCTAGATGCTACTTATATTGAAATCTATATCAGATAGCTTACTTCACATCGTCTCAGTTCTCAATTAAGTCTTTTTGATTAGTCCACCATCTGGTAAGGGTGTCCTAGAGGGCTAAGTCCAACACTGAGATCCTTTGATCCTCTGCTATATTTTCTTCCATGATGACTAGAAAAGTGTCAAGTTTTGAGGTATCATCATATATCGGGTGTTATCTGACCTTGATTCCAACCCATCTAGTTTCTTTGACAGTTGCACATCTTCTTGAAAATCTTTCATATGAACCTTGCTGCCAACTGTCAAATGCCAGTTCTAAATCTTCATCCGTTGATTGTATGCTCCTCCAACTTATTGATCCATCAACAGTAGGATTTATGTAGTATTCTCTCGTTCTTGTTGTTACAGTGTACAACTCATCCGAGTCTTCTCCCTCCATATTGTTGTTCATTAGCTCTGTGTATCGAGGGCCTACATATAGATCCAAGGGTTGAACTACTTTCATTCCATCTGACTCAAATTTCATAGTGTCTCTCTTTAGGTCAATCACCACATAGTTTTCGTAATCCCAATCAATACAAAGTAGTGCAGGATAAGGTTCCTTATCCCCCAATATTTCAATCACCTCAAAATCAGCTACAATATTCACTCCCACAACATCTATCTACACATTCTCGAGTCTTCCTATTGGAAAAATACAATACTTATTGGCCATTCTTAGCTGGATTGGGGAATATGTCAACTGGTGTTTTCCTAAAGATTCCCAAGTATTTTTAAGCAGTATATTAACATCATCTCCTAGATCTAACATAACATCCTTAATCTCAAAATCATCTAGTTGGGCTGCTAATCTAAACTCTTTTCCAGTCCATACTTTCCTTCTCTGCACTCTATGATATTCTTCTCAGAAATATTAGTCCTTATTCTTGTTTCTAGAGGTTCTTCAGTTCCTAGGACTAGGTACAATGCATTGCACAGCTTTTCTGTCAATTGGTCATTCCCAAGAATATCAGAAAATAACTGAAACCAAAGGTCAAATACATTTTGTGGCTGCTCAAGTTGTCTCATTGGGACTACAGGGTTGCAGGGGGTGAAGCAGGGACTTGTGGGATCCTAGGGTAAATGATAGGCCGAGGGGTTTTTTCTTGCATCTCAGGGCTAGTGTTATTCTGAAATAATTCTATGGAATTTTTAAAGAATAACTTATGTTTCAAAGGATCATACCTTTCCTCCTTAGACATTTCTTTTTGAATCTAAGGTAAACCATCAACATCTGTGCCAGTATTTTCTCCTCCTCGAGTAACAATATTAAGTTTGGGCAGTTGTCCTCTAATAACTCTCTTTATATATAAATTGATGAGGTTATTTCCTCATTGACGGACCCGATCTTCCCATTTTGCAATTAGTTCTAGGAAGTCTTCAGTTGCATGCCAATGGTTCTGCAGTGAGAGTACCATGGCCGCCTTGGGTGAGGAAAATATCTAGCCATGTGGCCTTGCTCATCACAGTTGTTGCATCTACTTGGTCCTCTTGCCCCGATTCTTCCTCCTCTAAATTCGCCTCCAGCTCCACCTCCTCGACCTCTTCCTGGTCCTTGAGGGTTTCATTCACCCTGAATGATTTTTGATACAATCTATATGAAAGTGCATCCTTTGCTCTACAATGATTTCTTAGCATGCGTGGTAGAAGCACAAAAATCACAATGCACAGTATTTAGTATTGTTGAATACTTCTTAATAATGGGGCATTGTCTCGTCCCATGCCCAGGGATTCGAAAAATATCACAATACTCAACTAATGGCACTACTTGATTACCTCGAAAATCATGATATGGGGTTGGGGTATGGAATGGTAAATTCACGGATACTTGCACAACTCCTCCTATGGATCCTGGTGAGGGTCCCATTAGATTCTGAGGAGGTCCCATTCCCCTCATCCATGGACATTCGTTCACTAGATGTCCTTATGTGTAACATATGGTACACCAGACTTGCAGTCATCTTGGTCTAGGTATCGTCAATTATTGAATCTTCTCTGTAAGCATTGATATTTTCCCTTCTAGTTTCACCAAATTTGCATCTGTTGGGGGTTTTGTCACTCTCAGGCTCCTCGGATATCCTTCCATGGCTTCAATATTCATTTATTTTTCCAAGGCATCTCTCAAAGTGGATATTATCTATTGCGTTAATGGAATATGTTTCAGAGGTAGAAATCCTTGGATATACCATTCTCTTTGATGTTCTTCATCGATCAGATGCGCTAACCTCCCTATAGAATCTTTAACCTTCTGGCTATATTACCAAGCCAATTCACTTTCCCTTTGTTGAATTTTGCACAACTAAGACAAAGCTTGTTGTTCTGACAGAGGTAGCTTAAAATCTGCTATGAACTTTGTTCGTACCTGGTCAAGTGTGAATGCTTGACCATGCACTCCTGGTACTCCTGGATTAATGGCCTTCATGTAYYATTTGAGAGCATGACCTCTCAAATTAGTCTGGAAATCAACCAATTTATTCGCATCTAGAGTCCCTCTGGACCTCCAGATTGCTTCACATAATAACCAATGTTGCTCAACATCCTCATCTCCCTTACCCTATAATTTTGGGTATTGAGTAACCGAACCTCCCGCGTTACCAACCATTTMTGATCTTACTTCTCCTACCAAGATTAAACCTAAKAGTCCTTGTTGCGATCTACCAGGGGATCCCAATATCCTCCTAGTATTCATGCTTCCTAGTTGTGATTGACTAACTGACTGTAATGGAACATAAATAACATAAGAAGGTAGTATAAAATTTACTACTTGTATAGAAGAGACTTGGGGTATGGGTGATTCAGGTTTGGTGCCACTGGATTCGGGGTAGGTTTCTTTGATCTAGGGGGTCTCATTCTCATCCTCCGGAGTGGTCTATTCAACCAGATTCCCGATATTTCCTATCATTGGGGCTGGATCTTCTCTTTGTTCTTCAATATCCATGTCAACTTCCTTTTCCCCTACTTCTACACCTTCTCCTTCTTGTCCATCCTCTTGGAGACTTCTTTCTCTCAGTGCTTCTCTCTCATTTATTATTTGATTAGCTAGTCTTTCCTATCTTCTCATATTTCACAACTCTTCCATCTGTCCTTCCTCGACTTCTCCTGGTCCGACTTATTTCTGCAACTTCTCAAACTATTTTACTACTTTCTTTATCTTACCGTGTCACCACTTCTCAAATATGGAGGCTCTTTTCAAGGCTCTCTCATCTCTTGAGTCCATTTCTTGTTGATCCCCTATTTATCAAAGAACCCTCTCCCCTCTCTCAAGCCACGACTCCACCCCAAAGTCACCCCACCCCAAGAAAGGGTGTTTACACTGTCATCTCAGTCAGGGGCATAGTCAACATCCTCTCTTCCATCAAGAAAACCTTAATCCACAGGGGGATTTCTCTCAACAGTCTTCCCCTTGCATATTTCTTTAAATCCGCTTATTCCCATGAAAACTATTGGTGATTATCATCTACAAACTCAATAATGTATCCTTCTAATGTTGTATTGACCCAGAAATCGATCGCCCGCGTTACTGGACGATCCAGCTGATGAAGTGTTGTGATATTTTTTGTATCCCAAGTGCAGGACTTCTTGACTCGTTCTTGGAATTACAGAGCTTCTTGGAGCGTATCTATCGAGTGGAAAATTTCTTCCAATAACTTAACCCAGAATATCTCGTACTAGTCACTCGATATTTTTTAGTAAAAGACAACGTCCCAAGTATATTTCACATATTTTCCTCTCAGCTATGCTTCTTTCCATATGAAGGTGTCACAATTTCTCTCCCACCGTCATTGAATATCATATATGTGAATCTATGGAAGCATTCTCCCTATAGGTTCCCTTTTAATGCAGGTCTCGACAACAAAACCATTTTGTTGGCGCGGAAGTGATCAGACCAAGGTCCTTCTCAGGTTATCAAAAAAAGGGACCGAGTATTCTAGAGCACTGACATTTTCATATCCTTTGAAGAGAAGAAGTCTCACCCGAAGCGCAACCAAGACAAGAAGATAGGGAAGGGAAAGGAGAATACTTAGGTGGGTTTCCATAATCTTCAAGATTCACCATGATCTTGCGCAAGACAGAATAACCACAAAACATATCTGAACCTATTCATAATTGTAAATAAATACACTCAAGTTGCAGAAGGATTTATAAACAGCTACAACATATTTATCTCATCAAACACAAAGAAGTACTATAAGGAGACAATTCATAAACATAAACACAAAATGACACCGTAATTTCAAAATTTTAGGTCCTTTCATATATATTATCAATAGAGATTCGCATATACAATATCAGAGATACAAATCAGTACTATGTTCCAAGATTCTGGCTTCGGACTCATGTCACAGATATCTATCTACCCTTTTTTCCCCAAACTGTATACAAGTTACAGTCACAGAACCTTTTCTCTGTCTATGACCTCTATACCATCTATGACAAAAGCCAACAACCAACTACACTCAACCATACTCAAAAATAACATACAACCCTTTTACAATAATATGCATCTCATATATAGGTTGAGTGGGATCTTTTGGCTTTAGGCTTTGCATGCTTTCTTGTTCTTGTTCTTTTGTAACTGCTTTTGCCTTGCTGGCGTTGCGTTGTCCCTTTTCACAATTATTTTCTGTTTCTTTTCTTGCTCCACTATCCAACTCCTTTTTATCTTGTTCAACTCATGTTTGAACAAAATTGGGACTATAGTCCTCCTTTTGAAACTTCAAACCAAAAACAAAGGGCCCAACACACTCTTTTGAATCGTCGGTCTTATGAAATAGCGATGATCCACTGACATGTGGCCAAAGATCCGATGATCAGGATCAACTATTCTATTCAAGACTTCAGAAATCTCACACCCTTTTGCGATTACACTTCACCTCCTCTGAAGTGATGGACTTTCAGACCACACCTAATCTATTGACATGCGTCCTCGACTGCCAACGGTCCATATTTTTTTCGGGTTTCGAGACTTTGGGAAATTCGTCTCCTTTGTACTCCATGCTGGAAAATATACAAAATTACAAAATACAAAGGAATTTAGGACTTAAATACTGTGGAACTAATCACAATATGACGGTTGTGAATATAGCTTGCTCCTCTCAAATGGATCTTGTCTGTTTTCCCTTTAGATAAGCCAAAATCCTTCCTCCAAAGGAATTTGACCACTATTTCTCCTGATCTTTGACACTCGAAGGGTTTTGAACCCTAGTGCACACCTTGCACTACTTTCTAGAATTGATGTCTCGAAGGATCCTCTTGTATGTACTCCTTTCGGCTTCTTTTCCTTGAAAGTTTTGACACTTCTCTAAGTGTCGACCCTATGAACTCCTTGCACAGGTCTTTCTCAGAGATCTTATACTCGAACGATTATATTTTCACACCTTGCACACTCTCTGTGAGACTTCCCTCTATCTCTTTTGGGATTTCGAGTCTGTCAATGACTCCATCTATCACACTCCTTGTGTGGGCACTATGTGTTCCTTGACCAAATGTTTAAGAAGAGAAACAATTGAAAATTATGAAAATATTAAATATTAATTCACATAAACACAAATATGTTTATGTAGACATGTAAAACATAGTAAACACATAAACATAACCTCATTCAATCAATTAGCTCATAGATAAACAAACCCAGGAATTGAAGCAAACATCTTCTCTTATATTCAAACAAAGAATATTTACACAAATTTCTTGCAACTCTCTCCTCTTATACAACAAGAATACAATGATCTTTTACATCTTGAACAATACTAACTTCAGCCCAACTCAACAACCTCTAATTGGCATAAATTACACATTTTATACATGAAGGGGCTTCGTGAGCCTTCCCTCCTGATTACCTACTACTATCACATCAAAATCAATCACCCTACCTCTAGGCTAGATATAAATTAATGAGAATTTACAATTTGGATAAGGATCAATGCTCAACATCTACACAATCTCTTGATACATTAAATAAAACCACAATCTGCCATGATCTCCTACAATGACTTCATCTTCCAAACATTAAATATCATTAATTACATCTTTTTCATAAATCAAAATCCAAAAAGGAGCTCTCCTTTGAGAATTCAAATCAGCTCCCATGCGTTCGTTGGATGATGCATTGTCCTCTAGCCTAGCTTTCTTTTAGTGTTGATGGCGATGCTCCTACATCATACTTCTCAGGACCAAAAGATTCATGGACTCCTTTCCATGAGCTCCTGCATTGTCTTCCCATGTTTTGAACGTCCGCTTCAATTATAAAACTAGCATATTCTATTGTATGGTCCTTCCATTTAACCATATATTCAAGATAAATCTTTCTCATAGTCTTCTTTGCAATCCTATGATATAGAATCTTTTCTATATGTGGCTTCTCTACTACAGGCATCTACTTCTTTCATTGAATTTCCTCACAGTCATTTGTTTCTCCTGTGTCATCCATATTGTAGGGGTACAAGTATGCTACATTGAATATTGGTGATATCCCAATATCTTCTGGAAACACAATTTCATAAGAATTTGCAATGAATTTTATAAGGATCTTACAAGGTCCTATCTTTTTCATCTTCAACTTGATATATTTTCTTTTTAGAAATATCTCCTTCCTCAGGTGCGCTAAAACCTGATCTCCAACTTTGAAATTAACCTTTCTTCTTCTCTGGTCTATTCGGCTCTTATATTTCTGAATTCTTCGTTGTAATTTCCCTTTTATATGTTCATGCAATTTATTCATCTCCACAACAAAATATTCTGCTCTTGCACTTCAGAACTCATCTCCTCCCAAGTATATCAACTATGAAATTCCTCTTGGATTCATTCTATATACTATCTAGAATGGGATTCTTCCAGTACTCCTATTTGGTGAGTCATTGTATGCAAACTCTGCTTGGGGCATAATTTGATCCCACTGGGTGTTATGTTCAGTGACTAAACTTCTTAATAAGTTCCCTAAACTCTTATTCACCACTCCAGTCTGTCCATTCGTTTGAGGATGATACGCTGAAGTGAAAGACATATTTGTCCCCAACTTCTTCCACAATGTCCTCCAAACGTGTCCTACAAATTTTGTATCTCTATCCGAGACAATCCTTCTAGGAAACCCATGTATTCTCACAATCTCTTTCAAAAACATATTCACTATATGAGTAGTATCACTGGGTTTCTGACATGGTATGAAATGTGCCATTTTTTAAAATCGATCAACCATTATGAAGATTGAATCACTCCCTCTTTGGGTTCTTTGTAATCTTAGTACAAAATCCATTCTTATATCATCCCATGGTATGTATGGTATGGGTAATGGTTGATACAATACAATGTTTTGTTGTTTACCTTTTTCATATTGGCAGATTTTGCATCTGCCGACAAATTTATTTACATTAGACCTCATACCTGGCCAATAGTATGATGAACTATGTTGTGCATATGTTTTACCATGGTTGAAATGTCCAGCCAAAACTCCATTATGCTTCTCTTTCAACAAATTATCCCTCATTGTACACTTTAGGATTCACAATTGGCTTCCTTTGAATAACAATCAATCCTAGATCAGATATTCCATCCATTGGCTTTTGTCTCTTAACAAAGGGTTCTTGCATGCTTCATAATGTTCCTTTAAACTTATATCGTCCTGATACATTTCCTTGAGGTGTTCAAATCCCAAGGTTTCCACTTGAAATTCCTGTAAGATCAAACATCTCCTACTCAAATCATCTGCAACTTTATTTGTAGTCCCACTAATATGCTTGATGAAAAAAGTAAAATTCTGCATGAATTCTTCCCATTTTGCATGTCTCTTGTTTGATTTCTCTTGTCTCATTATAAACTGCAAAGCTTGATTGTCACTATACAAGAAAAACTCCTTCTAGATAAGATAATGTCTCCACTTTTTCAAGGCTTGTATTACAAGATAAAATTCCTTTTCATATGTGGAATACTTCGTTCTGGTGTCATTCATCTTCTCACTAGAATAAGCAACAAGATTATTTTCGACTTAAAACTGCGCCAATGGATACTCCACTAGCATCACACCTTACCTGAAATGTCTATTAAAATATGGAATAACTAAAATAGGTTGTCCCGTTCTCTTTTCTTTCAACACTCTTAATCCTTTCTCATCTTCCTTTGTCGAAATAAAAGTTTTTTTTTTTCTTTATGGTTTCTAGTATGGAGGCGCAAATATTGTTGAAAATCCTGATGAATTTCCTATAAAAACTCGCTAATCCATGAAAACTTCTTACCTCAAACATGCTTCTTGGAGAAGTCCATTCTTTGATTTCCCTCACCTTCTCTGGGTCCATCTTCAACTCATTTGAAGATATTGCAAATCCCAAATATATAAGTTATGTTTTCATAAAAGAACATTTCCCCAAATTTACTAATGGCTTCTCCTGCTGCAACCTCCTCAACACCATTTTCAAGTGTCTCAAATTCTCCTCTTCAGTCTTACTGAAAACTATAATATCATCCAAATAGACAATTACAAACTTACCTATGAAGTCTTTGAGTACTTCATTCATCAACCTCCTAAATGTACTTGGTGCATTTGTTAAGCCAAATGGCATAACAAGCTACTCATATAATCCTTCATTCATTTTGAATGTTGTCTTCCATTCATCTCCTTCTCTCATCCTTATCTAATGATAACTAGTCTTCAATTATATCTTGGGAAAAAAAAAATCTCCACTCAAGCAATCCATGAGATTATCCATTATGGGTAGAGGAAATATGTACATGATGGTGATTTTGTTGATGGATCTAGAATTTGTGCATATTCTCCAACATCCATCCTTATTTGGACTCAATACAGTTGGTATGACACACAGCCTCAAACTTTCTCTGACTAAACCTTTATCTAACAACTCCTGGACTTGATTCTTGACCTCTTCATTTTCTCAAGGTGTCAATTTGCACGCTGATTTATTTGGAAAAATTTCTCCTAGAATAAGGTCAATATGATGAGTGATACTCCTGATGGGTGGTAAAGAGTGAGGTATCTCATCCACCACAATATCAATGAACTCATCTAACAACTCTTGGATTTCAATAGGAAAATAATTCATGGAAGTACTTGTAAGAATGAATTTTCTCTTACCTACCATAGAAAACTACATTTCTATCTCCTTCTTGCCTTCTTTCAAGTGTTCCTTCCCACTCATGAGAATTATACTAGAACTATATTCCTCTTTGACTCCTTTTTCCTCTATTGGTAAGAACATATGTTTACACCCATTCTTCTCAAGGGTATATGTGTTCTTCCTCCCTTCATGTATGACATTTCTCTCATATTGCCAAGGTCTTCCCAATAAAACATGCCAAACATCCATGGGTATAACATCACATAGAACTTCATCTTTATAACCACCTATCTTAAATTCAACCTTACATTTCCTACTTACCATTACTTGATGTCCTTTCTGCAACCATGACACTCTATATGGATTCAGATGTACAAATGTCTCCAGCTTAAGCTTCTCCACCATCTCTGTGGATACCAAATTATCAAGGCTTCCACTATCTATTATCACTTTGCATACCCTATATTTGTTCTTGCAAGCAGTCCTGAATAAAATGTTCCTCTGGACAGGTTCTTTTTCCTGTTCTCTGGATTCAAGAAAATTTTTATCATCATGAGCGATCTTCCTTATTATGTTTCTTCTGCCTCAATATTCCTCTTATGTGCCTCAGAAATGTGAGCTTCTCCACCTACTGCAGTCTTACTTTTCTCAGGACAATCCCAAGACATATGCCCTATCTTTCCACATGCATAACATTTTACTTATCCTCCTCTTCCTCTCAAAAAGGAATTTCTTCCACCTTAGTCTCCTCCTCGAGAACTTCCTCCTCTCTTTATCTGACTGTGATATCTTCTAGCTTCTAGTATGGTCATCTAGAACATTTCTCCGACATTTCCTTTTCCTATGTTTGCACTTTTTCCTCTATTTCGTTGATTTTTTTTTTTCTGGCCAACTTTTCCTCTGCTTTTAGGGCTACATGATAAGCATCTTCCACTATTTTCATTGTCATCATGTTGATTTCATCCTGGATTTCATATCTAAGGCCATTAATATACTTGGAAACTTTTTCTTCATCATTCTCTCTATATCATGCTTTGATGTTCAGTTTATAAAACTCTTCTATGTACTCCTTCACTGACAATCCTTTCTGTCTCAGATTCTGTAGTTTCTGAACATATTTATCTGATAATATTTGGGTATGAAATTATCTTTCAAATTTTCTATCATCCTATCCCAACTTTTAATTTTGGACTTACCTTTTCATCTTCTATCAGCCTACAATTCATCCCACCATAGTGATGCATGTCCCTTTAGTCTGGTCACAACATGCTTTACCTTCTTCTCATCATCAACCTCCTCATAATCAAAGTACTTATCCAAAGAAATTATCTAATGAAGGAGTTATTCCACATCGAGATTACCTTCATACATTGGAACTTCAATATTTTCTCTGGCTCCCAGCTTAACAACAACTCTCAATAATGATTCTTCTGTAACTTGTTCTCCTACTGCATCTTCAGCTTCAAATTCTTCGCTTTCAACTTCATTGATGTCTCCTGCTTCAGGAACTCTTATCTATCCTACCTACATGGCATCTAATCTCACAGGCAGTTGTCTCATTTCTTCTATCATTGTTTCATTATCTACAAGTCTCTCCTTGTTCCTCCTTGGTGGCATGATTATGAACTTTCTTATTCTTACAGAGACTATTTTATTCTCTTGACACCACTTGATGATATCAGATAAATATTCATCTTTTCCTGCAGTCTACAGACAATTTCTAGGATCTGAAACCACTTGATGCAAACCCCCACCTTCTTCTGGGTCCTACATGACCTTTTGGTCTAAGGATCATTCACTTCGGGGGCCAAATTGTCTCACAGGTTCTTGTTGAACCTTCAAATTTGCTTCCACATGCCTTTTCCCTCTACTTTGGTGTGAAAATACCTTATAGAGGGCCTTGACAAGTCAGTGTAGAAATCCACATGAACCTAGGCTTAAAACTCTGGGCTCATTTCTTTATCCGCAAATGTTCCAGGAATTCGGAGCTCCGGGCTTCAGGAACCTCGACAACACCACACGACAGTTCTCCCAAATGTTGAATTTGTGAACTACCAAGCAACAAGTGAACCGATAAACGACTCTGGTGATGCGCTGAGATCTACCACCCTGGATATCTTTGGATATTTGTGCTTCGGGAGTATTTCCCACTACAAAACACAATCCCACAAACCACTGAACTCCAAATGAGTCAATTGGACAACTGGCGCTCCTTCTCCCCATCGATGACTAGCTGTCACTCCGCTCTTCAAGCTTCGGGTGTTTCCAACCTTGGGAACTTCTCACTCTCACTCTTTTGAACTGTCGATATTCTGAAACAATGATGATCCACTGACACATGGAAAAATATTCGATGGTCAAGATAAACTCTGATATTGGGGACTTCAGAAATATCACAACTTTTTGTGACTACACTTCACCTCCTCATAAGTGACAGACTTTCGAACCACGCCTAATCTATTGACACGCATCTTCAACCACCAATGGTCTAGATTTTGTTCAAGCTTCAGGACTTTGAGAAATTTGTCCCCTTTGCACTCCACACTGGAAAATATTTGAACTTATGAAATATAAAGGACTTCAGGACTTAACACCTGTGCAACTCCTCATAATCTAATGATTGTAAATATATATTGCTCCTCCCGAATGGATCTCTTCCATTCATCCTTTAGACAAGAAAAAATCATTCCTCCAAAGGAATTTGACCACTATTTCTCCTAAGATTTGACACTCGAAGGGTTTTGAACCCTGGTGCACACCTTGCACTACTTTCTGGACTTGAAGTCTCGAAGGTTCCTCCTGTATTCACTCCTTGCACTCGCTTTTCCTTGAAAGTTTTGACACTTTTCTAAGTGTCGTCCCTATGCATTCTTTGCACGTGTCTTTCTCAGAGATATTATACTCAAACAAGTATATATCCACACATTGAAATCTCTCTATGAGACTTCCCTCTATATCTTCTAGGCTTTCAAGTCGGTTAACAACTCTAGCCTACACACTCCTTACATGGGGACTGTGTGTTCCTTGATCAAATGTTTCATAAGAGAAACAACTAAAACGTATGCAAATATTAAATATCCATTCACATAAATGAAAACACGTTTAGGAAGACATTTAAAACATAGTAAACACATAAACATAACCTCATTCAATCAATTAGCTCAAAGATAAATAAACCCAGGCATTGAAGAAAAAATCTTCTCTTATATTCAAACAAACAATATTTACACAGAGTTCTTGTAGGTCTCTCCTCTTCTACAACAAGAATACAATGAGCTTTGACAACTTCATCAATACTAACTTTAGCCTAGTTAAAAAATCTCTGATTGGCATAAATTACATGTTTTATACATGAAGGGGTTTCTCGAGCCTCACCTCCTGATTACCTAGTGCTACGACATCGAAATAAAGCATCCTACCTCTAGGATAGATATAAATTAATGATCATTTGAAATGTGGATAAGGATCGATTCTCAACCTCTGTATAATCTCTCGATACATTAAAGAAAGATACATTCTGCTAGGATTTTGTACAATGGCTTCAGCCTCCAAAAATTAAAGATCATTAATTACATGTTTTTCATAAATAAAAATTCAAAAAGGTGCTCTCCTTTGAGAATCCAAATCATCTCCCATGCATGTGCTAAATGATGCATTGTCCTCTAGTCTAGCCTCATTTCAATGTTGATGGCGATTCTTTTGCATCACATTGTTGTTGATCATTGATCAACTTCAGGATCAATGATCTACATTGATCACGTACATCTGCGACATTTTTTATCCCATGGTTATATGGAGCTATCACTAGGTGCGATAAATGTCAGAGTTAATACCAAGTACGTAGACCATGGCACATGGGTAGTGTGGAGTGTTGAATTTCCAAAGGTCTTATGATGGGAACTGAGCACTGGAAGTAGAAACACTAAGGTTCTGGAAGAAGGATGAAGACATGTATGAGATTCATGAAGTTCCTATGAACTTCATAGCAACGAGTTTTGAAGGTGATGTAGGTATTATTGGGAGATCGAATGTGAATCAGGGTGCTGTGAATAATGGATAAGGAGATATTGTTTCCATGGACTTGTTGAGTCCATATAATGGGACAAATAACCTACAGGTATGAGGATCAAAATCAATGATCCTAGGGACCCTCAATTATTGGTCTTATTAAATAAGAATCAGGGCATGGGTTCTGGTACTTATCAAGTGGTATCAAAGTGTAGGGAATCATTTATCTGTGAGAGCATGAGTATATTTGCAACAGACTAGAGAAAGGATTTCTTAGAAGAGGTTCCAGAGAAGAGAACTGGTAAAATACCAAAATACTGAGCTCACAAGAGAATCTTAGTGAGGTATTGTGTAGCAGGGTGAATTAAACTTGTTACTGCAGAGGCTTGGTTGCATATCACTGACTAAGCATTGGAGAAGCTCAATGATGCATGAGTAAAATAAAGACTAAATATTGAATGAGGAAGTAGCAATAGTAACACATGATCAATATATCATGAAATTTTTTAACCGTGGTAGTTTGATGCAAGATAAAAACCACCCCAAGTCAAAGTGGAAATTCATGAACCTTCTAGAAGGTGCAACATGGATAAGAAGATGATACTTCCTCATAATTGATTGGATTTGTTTTGAAATTTATATTTTGTGGAAATTAGTTAGAGCTTTGTGGAGAGGATTGTGGATTTTAGATGATCCACGATATTGTATTTTATTGTTTAAATGTAATCCTATGGGCATTATGAGGAAACAAAGTCTGACAAGATGTAAAGATCATGCCAGGCCGAACGAGGCCTTTGTATTGTATTTGATCTTGAAACAATGGATATTGCATATTATTTGTTTATCCTTGTGTAAATTATGAATGTATGTGTGTAAACCTATGTGTGTGTGTGTGTGATAATCATATTACATGTATGAAGTCAATGGGACAATGTCATATTACAACAAGAAAAGAGATCAACCACTGATCACTGAAAGGAATGACAATGATATATTGTCAAGCGATATCCTGAAAGGAAAGATCCAACCATCCACCCATAGAGAAGATCAATAGTTGTCATTGAAATGGTATCAAAAAAGTAAGAGAAGTTTAGTACAAGGATGTGTGACACACATGGCATAAATGGAATGGAAAGAATGAAATCATGACTGTTGGATCAAGGTCAAGTTAAATCCTCATTGTTGGATCAAGATCATAGTAAATTTCTCACTACATGTAACCGGAGAATCGTGAACACTTGATCGAGATACATATCAATGGTCCTCATTACAATGAACCGTGGACAACAGAGGTTATAAGTAGTTCGATGCTACAAAAATTAGAGGTGTCGATGTTGAAAAAAATCATGTTGATGTAAAGAACTTCATTGAGGAAGTGACAAATGGTCCATACAAAATATGACATGTGTTAAAGTCCATTTGGAAGATGGTGCATGTGAAATCCATGAAATGAGGTGACACATGGCAACCTAATAAACAAGTGACATGTGGCAGGTCCACATAGGAAAGCCAAAGTGTGTACTAGTATATGTACAACACAGATGGGAAGATTTTCACCGTTGATCACTAGCAGGATGATTTTTCCATATTATTTCAAATATCAGACCTCGGTGAGTTTCTATTTGTTGGAGAGTATAAAATTCCCAACATCCCAACATTGAGATATGTGAGGTTGATGTTAGAGCCCCACTCAAGATACGACATGGGGAAACAAGGTTCTATTTGACGTCAAGTTTCATGGTTTCCCCACGATTTGTATTGAGTTTAATTAAGGATAGATCAATGATCCAAAAATGATCTGAGATCCAAATCAACGGTGGACATTATATCTCCCCATTTTTTTTTACCGTTGATCAAATTCAATATAAACGATCCATATTGTTTGCGTACATACATGCGGTTTTTTAACCCATGGTTATAGCCAAAGTTATAGAGCTAGTGCAAGTCATGATAAATGTTGGATTTAAGACCAAGGTCATAGCCCTTGGCACATGGGAAGTGTGGAGCACCTGATTTCCAAAGCTATTATGATGGACAGTGAGCGTTGTAAGTAGAAAGGCCAAGGTGTTGGGAGAAGGATGAAGACCTATATGATATTCATAAAGTTCCTATGAACTTTATATAGATGAGATTTTTAGGTGATGCGGGGATTATGGGGAGATCAAACATGAACTAGGGTGTTGTGAATAAGGGGATAAAGGATATATTGTTGCCATGGACCTGTTGATTCCATATCATGGGCCAAAGAACCCACAGGTCTTAGGATCGATATCAATGATCCTAAGGAACCTCTATTATTGGTCTTATCAAATAATTATCAGGGCATGGGTTCTAGTACTTATCACCAATACAAAAGCATACATTTCTCCCCACTTGGGTACTAATAGGAATGCAAAACCAACATAGAGGAAACCACAACAACCTCTCTTCCTAGACACATTCTTCTATGCATAAATTAATTGGAATTAAACCCTATATAAACTCTACCAACTGATCCAACCATAAGACACAAGACCCAATAGACATAAGGAACTCCTTCTATCTAGAATCTTCACATGCTTGCATGGGAAAGATCCTCCTTGCTAGGAAAGAGAGACGAGCAGATTAATCCCATTCCCTCCACCATATTGAGTTCAATATGGCCAAAGAAATACCACCCTCCTCATAAGTATGTATCTTGTAATCTATTAAAATACTCATCATTCCCAACACATCCTCATATTTCCTTATTAGGGCATGAACCTTATTTTCCTTCTTTCTAGATCCCTCCATTATTGCATAACTACAAATCACTAAACTTCTCTTCATTCTTTTGTATTTCACATCCTCCTAGTTCACATGTGACATGATTTCATTAGTTGGAGTGAGGGGAGGTATACCCCGCTCCCCATAGACACTCGTTAACAATAAAACCCAAAATTGACATCCCCTGCTTAGACAATAAAGGGTCATTACTGCATATTGAAGTGGTTTCTAGGAATGATGCATGTGAACCTATGGCCCCAATCTTCTTCACTACATCCATGTGTTAGTTATCAATTCTATTTAATTATTTTCATTATTTTCTAAGGGATATATGGATTTACTCCAAACATTTCCAAACTTCATCCTATTGGTTTCAACCACCCCTAAATTTTCCAAACAATCAACAATTCAATTGCCCTTCCTTTCAACATGGGACAATATAACGATTATAATTTTCTTCATCAACATTGCCACTTATAAATTCCAAAGGATAATATCTAATTAATATAAATTGTATTAGGGTTAATACTATTCAAAGTATTCTCAAGGTTGATATGGGTAATTGAGAACATCCCTCCACTAACAGAGAATTATATCCATATTCCTCATATATTTCCATCCCTATTATTAACACTGATAATTTAGATCCATTTTTGGAATTATTTACAAATATTACATTATATATTTCCTTGATCTCTCCTACATAATTATGAAAAGAACCCCATTCCCCAGCTGGGCTTGGGTTTCATTTTCAAGCCCCATCAAATTTATTTTTGAGATGAAACTTGGGTTGAGGCTCCCATTTATCCTTAGAACTAGGAACAAGAGGTTTTTTAATGATAGAATATTGGCCCTAACATTGGTCCAGATGTCAAGTTATGAAAATTATGGCCTTCATGCCTGAAGGCACCTAGTTCTCACCTACCCATCTAGTAGATGTGATCAATTCCCATACATATCCCTATATTAGATCCCATAGATTCTTGTTATTTTACTATTTATATTTGAAAACCCTTCCCTTCCTCTCTTTCCACACATTCTAGAGTAAAAACCTAGGAAACGTGTTTTAGACTATTAACAATTGGGTTACCAAATAGGTTCATCCTTCAACACTCCTATGTCCTATTATTATCCCCTTTAATCCCATTTTATTGTATGAATAGGGAATAACCCTTATCCATAGGACGAATTATTATTTGCAGTCATTAAATAGATGATATAATATTTCCTCATTTTCTCTGCACATTAGACATATTGATGGAACTTCATATCCTTTTTTGAGGAGATGGTCCCAAGTTGAATCTCTCCAAATAACCACTAAACATATAAAGGTAAATATTTTAGGCCACATGAATGGATTCCACACCTAATGTCATACATCTCTCATATCACCATTATTCATCTCTACTAGCATCATTTATTATTCTCGAACACTAAAATTTCAATCACCTCTCCCTCCCATCTCAAAACATCTGAACTGGTCCTATATTTAATCTTTCCCATCCACAAATTTTCCTCCAACTCCTACTTCACTCTTGGCTTCCAAAAATTTGTCCAATTTTCACATTTTTTCCATACCCTCTCTAACAAATTCAATTTGTCTTTCTATTCTTTCCAGTACCGAGATACCTAAGTGTATCTTTCCTGAATCATGGAATTTTTCACCTATAGAAATTTTACCTCTTCCTCTATGATCGGTTCCTACTCCCATAAATCATACAATAATAGGGAATATTACCCATCTTGTTGTATGCTATGTCTATGTGTCATATACTATCAATAAGTATTTTAAAGGATTCATTCTCTACATCCATCCTCTACACCCCGCCTCTCTTTTCTTGCAAGGAGGTTATGTATATTTTTACCATGTATAATAAATTATTTCAAACATATTCTTAATAAAAATAAAAAATATACAATGGCACACACACACACATTACACAAAGATTTTACCTTGAAAACCCAAATTTGGAAACCTAGGAACATGTTTAGAGTCGCACCTCTAATATTATTTTCAGCATATTCCTCATTATTTACAATACAATATATATGTAGGATCCTACAAAATCCAAACCCCTAATACATTGACCCATATTATTCAATAACCCTAACTCCTTAACTATAAATAGAAAACCATTGGTGAAAACCATGTGCCGAAAAACTTCCAAAAATAGATGCAAAAAGTTTCAAAAAGTATTTTCCAGGGGTG
>ML780577.1:279159-306213 GCA_009831015.1 Picea engelmannii
TAATCATGTTATCGATTGGAATGTGATTGAGGTGGAACCAGAAGGTGTCCTACAAGTGCATCCTGTGCGCATATTGGACAGGAAAAGAAAACATCTCCGGAATCGAGCTATAGAGCTTGTAAAGGTCTAGTGGACCTGGTACGGTCCTGAGGACGCGACATGGGAGCATGCAGATGTTATGCGGACAGAGTACCTGCATCTTTTTAAAGATTTTGAAAGTCTTGCAGAGTCAGTGTAAGTTGCACTAAGGACAGTGAAAAAATAAGGGGAGGGTGATTGTAGTGTCCCCAAGGCCGAGCCCCATTGTAAACCATGTTTTGAAAGGAATTGTAATTATGTTTCATAGGCTGGTGAGCCAAATTTTTATAAGCGGGAGGCTTATGTGTTTGTTAGGCCAGGGAGCCTAAGTGTTGAAGGCCAGGAGCCTGTTGTTGTACTTGTATGTATGAAGAACATTTAATAAAATATAAACACCGCCAGGTGAAGACCGACCATGATGAATGAGTGAAGGGGGACCAAGAATCCACAGAGTGGGATAGGAATTATGGGCTGAAGGTGGGAAAAGGGGCTAAGAGTTGATCCTGGAGGGATAAACCTAGGGGGCTTAAGCCTGGGAATAATATTTCAATATTATTCCAAAAGAACATGTGAATTTTATGTTTCATTTCATCCTAAGTTTTGGAAAGGGTAAGCATGCAAAGGGGGATGCATGCTGATGGAATGCATGTAGTTCCAAGGGTTAAAAGTGCCAGCCCTGGTGCATGCAAATAAAATGGCCAGGAGGAGCTGTGGGAGGGATTCCTCCTCCATTCTACCTGACGGTCTAAAGGTGAGCGATTGGACCTCTGCAAAAGAATACCCTAGAGCATCCCTGAAAGCCGAAAAGCCTGGGTTGACTTCTGAGATAGTCGGTACCACCCCTGTCTGAACAGTTCGAACCTGTGTTGACCCTGCATGGATTGTTTGTCACGCATCCCCGACAACCAGAGCGTGAGTCTATTCTATGCTGGTGGATTGGGAAATAAGAAGTGACCAGCCATTGTTGAACCTATTGGGAAGCAAGTGTCTGTTTTCCTCGTGAGTTGTTGTGACCACGCAGTGCTGGACTGTGTGGGGTCTTGTTGGCCTATGAGCGATTCTCTCTAGGTGAGAGAGTGCACGAAGGAAGGAGAGGACTCCTAGAAGGAACCCTGTAGCTTCCACAGAGCTCGGAGACTTCCGGTCCGGCCTGTTCCTGTAACTCAAGGCAAGGGAGATTAGCAGCCAAAGGACTATCCAGGTGACAGAGAAGGTGTATACTCCTGGGGTGGAACAGGCATGTGGGGAATGAGGTTCTGTGGGCAGTGAGCGTGGGAGGTTCCTTGGAGAGAATCCATTTCTTGTGGTTGTGTGTTGTTTTCCCTGTAACCTTAGCCTAGCCTGGATTTCCTTGCCTTGGGGTGGATCTTAGTCCCAACTCGGGGGTGACCCACTGCTAAGCTGATGAGTAGTGCGGTCTAAGGCTGGGAGGTTCGTGGAAGGCCTGCACTTGGTTGGTGGAATCTACCACTGTTTTACAGATAAGTACAAGATGATGCTTTAATTATGTTTTGTATCTCTGTGTATTATAATTATCATGCATTCTGCTGTGCATTTGGATTAATGTATTTGCCATGGATTATTTTTATGTTAAAAATGATTTTTATGCTTACTCTGAGCTTAAATGTATTTCTTTTCTTAAATGCATGCGATTAATTATGAATGAGAATGTGTTATTCCACGTAGTAACACCTACACGGTAGCCAAGGTGTGCTACAGTTACTCTGGGTTATCTACCAGAGTGGTGTTATAGTAACCTTGGTAGCTGAGTGAAAGGGGTGTTACATGTTCGATGGTTGTAGCCTCTTGGATGTTGTGCACAATATTCCCTCTATCCTTTCTGTGTGGTAAATCCTTGTACATATGATTTTCCTTGCATCCCCAACATTGGATTGGTGGTCTTTCCCTTTTTTCCAAGGAATATTCTTTCTTGAAATCCCCCTCAGCATATTGATCTTGATGATTTCTATTAGGCTCATTCCTATTGAAGGGAGGTTTGAATCCTTTCCTCCTCTGATCAAAATTTTCATTCTTATTGTCCTTCCAAGATTTATGTAGGGATTCTCTTCCCTGGCCTTGCTCATACAGGTATTTAGCCTTCCTGATGGCCTCAATCAAGGTCTTGGGTTCATCATACTTGATCTTTTCCTTATAAAAGGTTGGCAGTCCACTTAGAAATATTTGTATTTTCACTTTCTCATCACCAATGAACCTAACATACTTTAACAATTCCAATAACTTATTTTCGTACTCTATCATAGTCATGCTTCCCAACCTGAGTTCAAACAATTCCTGCATTTTATTGTCATAGAAATGCTCTGAGAGGTACTCCTTCTGGAATTACTTCTTGAATTGCTTCCAAGTGATCCCACTTTCATTAACATGTTCCACTTGCTTCAGTTTGTCCCACCACATTGTAGCTTTCCCATGTAAATGGTAGGTGGAAATCTTGGCTTCTAGATTCAATAAATAGTTATGCAACTGAAAATATCTCTGAAGTCCGAGCAACATGCTTTTGCATCATCTTCCCTTTATCTATCACCATCGAAGGAAGGTGGCTTGAGATTCCTCAGCTCTCCTTGCAAACTATCTACCTCTTGTTTCCTTCTTTGGTGTCTGACAGGAGACACCTTTGAACTGCTTAAGATATCTTTCGATGCATAAAACCTTCTTTCTGAGTAAGGAGATGAGTTTTGTCCATGAGCTCTACTAGCACTTCTGTAATAACCATCTCTTCCACGATCATTCCTTCTTTCATGGAACCTGCCTTCTTCCTCTTGTCTTTTGTTTTATCCCTTCTTTGTTGTCTCCATAGCACTCGAGCATTTATTTGACTTTTCTCTCTCATCAGTCTCTCGTTGTCTGCTTTGTAGCTCTGCACTTCCATCTTCAGGCTTCTTACCATTTCTAGTAATGTTTCTTTCTCACCTTTTCCCTTGTGTCCATTGGACTCTATCTCTGCATTATCAACTCTGGTATTCTTCCCTTCGGCCTCCTTATCATGACTGGAGGCTCCCTTGCCTTCTTCAATTTCCTCAATACGCATCCTGACTTGATGTGTTTAAACCCCTTAATTCTGCAAAATGTGCAAGTGACCATTTTTTTAGAATTTTGCATATGATAAAAAAAAATCCAAACCATGCTACAGGTCTCTTTATTTTATTTTTTTCATAGAGATCATATCCCCATTTTCTAAAAATAACAGTGTCTTGTTATCCTTGGACGACCCAGAATCTTATCCTACGCAAACACTTCCTTCAAACCACTTTCCTAGGTGACCATGACTAGAAACTGCAGCTAAATCCTTCCTTAGAACTTTTATGTCTTGAATTCAAACAATTTGGCCCTTAGCCCTCCTTCCCTCAGCTCTCAATCTGCATATGACCCCGGCCATGACCCTGCACTTAGCTGAAAAACAACTTGTCCAGAGCTTCAGGACTCCAGAACTTTCGGCCAGGACCAGTTCAATGTTCCTTGTCCTCCTTCACAATCAACGATAGAGGTCCACTTTGGGACTCCACGCTTCGGGAGTCTCAACTTTCCTCACTTTCCTCCTCCCATAACTCTTTTACCTAGATTTTGTGATCTACCGACAGGTGTCCTCCTAGAGATCAATGACTATGAATCGCTTCAGCTCTTCGTGCTTCGGAAGTTTCAAACTTTCCTCCCGCACTTTCTTTCGGAGTTCTTTCACCCGAAGTCGACAATCCTTTGACATGTGTCTTATGGAATCAATGGTCGATAGATACTCCAACCTTCAGGAGTTTTCGACCCAATGCTATCTATCACATCTTTCCCCTCTGGAGTGACCAGTCTCCGGACTACACGATCTATCGCCACATGCCGAGATACTGGAAGTAGACACATGGCCAAATCCAGTGGGTGACACATGTCATGTTCTAACTGAATTTTCAATACTCCAAATGATCAAAACATACTGACATGTGGCACACATTCAATGTGTCCACGTCATCCCAGGTGACATCCGCAAGCCACATCACTTCGAGAAATTTCAGGGTCCACATCACCTCTTGGTGATGTCATCGTGCCCCATCACTTCGGCTCTTCGGGCTTCGGGACTTTGGGATTTTACATACTAGCACACTTCCAATTCTCTCGAACTCCAAATTCTTGAACTGGCCAATCTATCGCCATGTGTCCTCCTGGATCGGATGACTAAGATTCACTTCGAGTCTTCACCCAGAGTCCATGGATCTACACCGCTTGTCCTCCTTAATATGAAAGTTGAGGCTTCCTTTGGTCATTGGACTTCAGAAATCTCAAATTTCAAAACTTATCTGACCCCATTGGATTTTATCTGAAGCCCTGGATCTGGTGATGCGTGGCTCTCAACAAATCAATGGTTGAGATCCTTTTGGGTCTTCGGGTTTTGGAAATATCAAACTTCAAACCCCTCGAAGTAAACGGGATTATGTCGTGTGTCCTATTGAATTGGACGGTTGAGACTTACTTCGAGCCTTCACCCGAAATCCACAGATTTACACCACGTATCTTCTGGATCAGGCAGCCCAAATTCACCTTGGGCAATCCGATGCTTGAGATTTACTCCAGATGATTCGACGCTTGAGATCTATTTCGAGTGATCAGACGATTGATATTTACTTTGTCTCTCCGACTCTTCGGGCTTCGGGAGTTTCAAATATCAACTAAAAACCCCTCAAATAGATTTCTTCAGAGTTACTGATCTGTTGAAATGTACCTGTTGGTGATCAATGGTCAGGATATACTTCGACTATCTGGAGTTTTGATGTTTGATCCCTAACATGTCACATCACTGCATGCCTTTCAATTTGTAGGGGCACACATCTGTGGTTTGGAGTAACCCACTTTTCACCCTGCAATTCTCTTGACGCTGACACGTAACCCCTTGGGGAAACTGTGGTTTGGATTGCGAGACCACCTTGGGAAATTGTCTCCCATGCAACTTGGTTCCCTGCAATGCCTCCTTTCCATTAATATCACTCTCCAATGGGATCCGATAGTTGTGGCCTTAACCCTTCCTTCCTTTTCATTGGACGACCCCTATTCGCCTCTCCTTCGATCCAATGATCCCAGATCTCTATTGATTCTATAGTGGTGATCGCTCCCGAATTTGAAGGGTACACCACTGTAGGATCTCGCTTTTCCTTCAAATTCAAATGATCTCACCTGTCCTTCGAATTTGGGAGCGATCACCACTGTCCCAGTCATGATCCTTCGAACCCCTTACACGGGTCTTTGACGTTCTATCTCCTGCATGAATTGTGCAATTCCATTCCTCCTGAGCTTTACAACTCCACGGTCAGAGTTCGATATCGACCCCAAGACTCTCACCAACAAACCCGGCCCATACTGGCCTAGTGTTTCAACCAAAATCTTTGATACCAAACTGTAACATACCCAGCCACACACAAGCCATGGTACGCTACCTGCAAGCCCTCCCTTGGGCTTCTTACTCTTACTGATACCTTTTTCAAAATTAAATATGCATAAAAGAAAATACTTTAATGACATGCATAACAGTAGTCAGCAAGCATGCATAGTATAAAGATTCAATTAAACAATAATTAAATATACAACGAAAATACATTCATATACATGTAAATGATACCATAACAGAGAGCACTTATATTTATGAAATATGACACCAACTGGTTGCAAACCAAGGATGTTCCACCGAACCGTAGACACTACTATTCCAAAACTCAACAGTAGCGGCACCCCCAAGCTAGGGCTATGAATCCAAAAGGATTGTTCCAAAGTGTTACTTGGCTTCCCAAACCAGTCAGCACCCATGCTCTCACGGGCTTCCTATCTCTCACAACAATCCAAGTACCCATCTCTCTTCTACCCATCTTGCACCACCTAAGAGAACATACCTCCACCCTTCTCTGCCACGCAATCCCTCAGGCAACCCTTTTCCTTATTCGGGCTCCAGCGCAACTGGTACAGAATCTCAATGTTGGAACTCTCGGGACTCGCAGTTGTGAGCAACACTGCACACAGGCCAACGCATCTTAGACATGCAGGCCTCAAGTAACAGCTAGATCACACTAGCTACCACTACAACCAACTATACCGTGGATAATTCTTTGGTAGTTTGGTTCCCTTTCCCAAGCCAAGACGTGATTGAGGATGGATCAATGAATGGGTAAAATGGGTGCATTAAAGTGCGTGAGGGAAAATGAATGAACGTACAGGAAATCAATGAACAAGCCATCAGTCGAACCCCCCATCACACAAAAGGCGGGTTTAAGTAACCTCATGGGGAATCAAGAACCTCCTAGCCCTCCCCAAAAAGATCATGTAACTGATTCCCTCCCTTAGACAAAAAGGGGTAACTAGAATAGGAATAAACACTTAGCCCCTTAAGCCCCCTCTCTTATGGAATCATAGCCCGCTATAAATCTAGTCCTTGTCCATCTAGCAGCCAGCCATGTATTTATTATTAATAATGATAAAAAAATTCCATGTCTTCGGCACACTAGCCTTTTAATAATTTTTTTGGCACTTTGGCCTCTCAACATTGTAACAATACATTATTTAAAATGGGAGTTCAAAACCTGGAGTGTTACAAAAAGGCCAATATCCACAAACTTAAAAAGAACTACTTCCTCGAAGCAAACCCTTTCCTTTTTGGCATCATAAGCTATCTTCATATATTAATAAACATATTCTAATAGTTAGCATGTTTATAATTTTCTAGAGTTGTGTTTGGTTGTGGACTATTGTTTCCTCTAGTAGTTCTATTAGTTCTTATGGGTGTGAAATTTATAACTTTTGGGTTGTCTCTTCTTGCGATGTTTATTCTGACTTATTTTACGCTTGCTAACACTTTATTATCAAAAGGGAGTTTATTGGTAGCTTTTGTAATACTCTTAATCATTGATATTTCATGTATTTTATCTTTCTAAACTATTCTCTCTATTTTATATGTGTATTCATGTTTCATTTCAACTTGGCTACTAATTGGTTGGTTGTGTGATAGGGAAGGATCTTGGAAATCAAATTGACTCACCTAGAAAGGGAATTTCATTGGTTCAGTTTGGGCTCATTTCTAGTAACAACAACGAATTATTCTCCTTGTTATGAATTGAATTTCCAAATATTGTTCTTTTTTATCCATTAGATAGGATTTTGTAATATATCTTATTTGTTGCATTTCATTCCCGCATTCACCCCTCGTTTACATTTTTTAATTTTACATTAATTTTTTTTTAGAATAGATTGAATAGATTATAGATAATAATAGAACATCTTAAACTTTTCATACAAGTGTCAAGTCATAACCAAAGGGAAAGGCTTGTCATTTCAATAGGGGAAATATAATTGATCATTTTCTCTAAGGAATATTTTGTTTTTGGTGAGATTCCAAAGCCTGCATCAACACATTTCATCGTAGTGTAGAATACGACCTTTTAATAAAAATAGTCATCTATTGTAGGGGGTAGTCAGCCCTACTGACTATACTCAACAGTCGACTAGATAAGTCGATTGTAGAAGTCGAGTATAGGAGTCAGTGGAACAAATAGTTAGAGTCAACCAGCCAAGTAGTTAAGAAGTTGTAACTGATAGGTAACTACAATTACATGTATATAGATGACTATGTAATAGAGAAAGAAAAAGGTTGTTGGTACACATAATAAAGTGGATATTGTTGGTTCTCTCATTACTTTGTGTATGCTTCCATGTATGTCTATGTGTGTATGTATATAATATTGTAACATATGTTTCTTTGTGCAAGGAACTACTAGTAACCTTCTCATACTTTCCCTCAGAATACAACACCAACTCATTATCATATAAATTGCAACTTAATCAATGCATTTGAAAATATTATTATTATCTTTAATTACATTTATTTTTATTATAAACCCTATCCATTGTAAAACAAATTAGTCTCTATATATAGTAATAATGATAACAAAATTAATTTTGATAAGTTTTAGTTTATAATATGAATTATCAATTTTAAGGGGTTAGCTCAATTGGTTCTATTAATGTTTTCCAATATTTAACTATAACTAATTATGTGCTCACAAGTCCATCAGGATGTGATTCTTAACTGTGACCAAATTTTACTTAAAAAAAACAATATATTTAATTATGTATTGCATGTTGAAGCTCTCTTAAACAAACCACTTATAAAGTAAAAGTAATATTATATAAATTTCCAACGCAAACCACATTTGAAATTGACATGGTATGCTCTTAATTTACATACATGATGGGAAAATTTTAAATTTTATGACTAGTAACTAAACTAATAAGATATAAAATTTAGTAGTATTATTATTATATTTAAAAATGAAAATTTATAAAAATATTAGAAATTTACATAATTGTATATGTAATTCTAGTTTATTGCATGGAGAGAAGGGAGGTGGATTTTACGGCCCATTATTAAAGAGATTATAACGTCCATCCCATTGTAACCTTGTTCCACCAGAGACCTTAAGTTCATCTAAGCATATGCTAAGTCAATATAATATGTCATGCAAAACTAAAAATACCATAAAAACATTATTAACTGGAATCAAATACATAAATTATTGCATCAAAAAATTATAAAATTTCATACTAGTGATATAGCAAAATTTAATACAAGTGTATCTTGTTATTATGTAAAATATAGTAATAAAGTGTAGGGTATGTATACCTATGTATACTTTAGCAATCAAATTGTTGCACAGAGGGGATCCCACAAACAAGGGGTCTCATACACCAATTTGATGTCTCACTTGGTCGTCACTTTAAAATTAGATTATTATTGTAATAATCACTAGCATATATATATATATATATATATATATATATATATATATATATTATACAAATATGATAGGTTTATGTCTAATACCTCGAAGTAAATATAATACCAACTATTTAATAAGTTGTAACTAATAGGTAACTGCAATTACATGTATATATATGTGACTATGTAGCAGAGAAAGAAAGAGGTTTTTGGTACATATAATAAAGCGTGTATTGTTGATTCTCCCGTTACTTTGTGTATGCTACTTTGTTTAAGTAACTACTGGTAACCGTCTTTTACTTTCCCTCGGACTACAACATTGGTTCCATTATCTGTAGTTCTAAACTCGGGTATGTATAAAATAAAAGGCACATATATGTTAAGTTTGGAAGACATACACGAATGGTGGGAGTGTAAGATAAATAATTACATCAAAAACTACACAAGGAGGAACCAATTGATGTTATCAGAACCATGTACACAATTCTTCTCAGTAACACGTGAACGATTCCTATAAACTATTTCAGAGAAATTATTTGCATATCTCAATCAAGGACCTAATGCACAAAATCACTCCAGATGAACAATTTATGCTCAAAATTATAAATAAAGGAAGGACAATTTTGAATGGGTGGTATGGAAAAATTGTAAGTGATTACATTGAAGAACAAGCAATCAAAGATAGATCATTATTCTAGACTATAAAAGAAAAATTTTACACTAAATTGCACGATGGGTTTCTCTACATTGTTTCGTCCCTATTGCACAAATTTATACTAGAAAAGGGATTCAAAGACATTTTCAAATACCAACCCCTCTTGGAAAATCCTCCACCAAACTCAAATTGGAAAGAAAAAAAGAAGAGTGGAAATAATTTCTTGAAGCTAATTGCAAAGATACATGAGGAAAATAGGGTTACTTTTTAAAGAAATGAGAACAGTAAGAATGATAAACATCATTGAATTTGATTAATTCAGGTCAACCATGGGAGGTTGGATGATCCATGAGATGATATAGGTCGATTTGATTGCACCAAAGTTGATAATTTCTTAAGTCGAGAGGAGGATAGATAAAAAAAAAAGGGGCATTAGATGTAAGAAGGAAGACTGCATGAAAAATGCAGGTCTATAAACCCTCATATGACATACAAATACTGGATAGGGATAAAAAAAAGAGGAGAGAAGAGTTACAAAATTAAATGGATCCTAGAAGTTAAAATTGAAATATCCCCCCAGACATGTTAGTTCACTATAGTAGCCATAGAGAGCACCATGATGGATCCTAATAGGAATGCAAGCCATCAATTAAGTGTGGCATCTAGTGGCTCCCAACAATAAATTGACAAATTCAATGGTATGGATATTGATGATTTGGGACCCATGATTCAACATTCTCCCAAAAGAATCCCTATCTCCTGTATTACATACTTCCTCTACCAAAGACTTCATGTTGATGCTCAATACCCGAAATTATGGTGTTGAACTAACAACAATGATCATCTAAGATATACTCTTCTAATTGAAGCAATAAAAAATAATCAAAATCGACCATAGGATATATTCCTCTGTATAAAATATATCACAGAATGTTCCCCCCTTCCAAATTTACTTCTTGAAGATTTTAAATACTGAGACATCGAAAATGAATCGCCACAACCTTCCACATGATTATTCATAGAGTATATAGACAAGGGATATCAAATAGATGACACAATCTCAACAAGATAATAAATTCAATTAGCATTAGAATACGGTCTGATTGAAGACCAACAACATATTGTATTGGTCGAGTCAAACACTCATATTTTGACTCCCCAAATTAAGACCGCATTTACTTCCTAGTCAACTCTTACATGAAATCAACAAAATCAAAAACTTGCAATAGCCATAGTTCCTAAAAATCCCAATAAATTCACATGGGACTCAAAAACATTCCCATATATGAAGGTGAAAAAGACCCCAAATGACATTGGTTTTCTTCTGAGATATTTTTGGATGCAGTTGAAATTACCGATGAACATAAGTAGATGGCATAATTTGGTGTCACAATACAATCCAGGGCCCTTACCTGGTTCATGAATTTTACAAAAAACCAACAAAGATCAAAGGAAGATATAAATCAAAGATTTATCACATTCTTTAGGATGCAAGATGCAAGTCACCTAGTTGGGAAAAAGATGAAATAAATCAAACAAATTATGGTCGAAACTATTCGAGAATACGAAAAAATATTCAAATATCTATTGAGTCAAATTCATTATTCCATAAAAGAAATACTACTCATACAATGGTACGTGGCATGACTCCTACAAAAAATATGATCTCCTCTATGAATGTATGGCATTCAAACATGTGAGGATGCATTGAAAAATGCTCATCACATAGAGATGGACAATGAAGGATCTTCGATGTCATCAACAATCGAGAAAAGGTTAGAGGAAAGCTTGCAAAATTACAACAATTTATAAAAATCATGTCCATCACTCGAAATGAACTCTAGTACACCATATGCTCCAATGAAGGACATACGAGGGAATACTATAAATTCAATGTTTCATTGGATCTATTCATCTAACATATCCAAATTGAAACATTACGTGATATCTTACAAGGAATGACAAATCACATAACTCACAACTGCTTGCATAATTTAAAAAATGCCCAAAAAAAATTGTAACATCCATAGCTCTGCTCAAAGGCCATGTCACATCATTTTTTTTTATCTTTGATACCACGTTGTGACGTATCCAACCTCCTATTTGAGTCCTATTACCTCATTGTAAAGTCTCCACCACTGTAACTTCGCTAAATAAAGATATGATATCAATTATTTCTTTTGTAGAAGCAACTCATTAAAATTAACAGTGCACATAATTGTCCTTGTGCTACGTGCAGCTACGTTTTCCTAGTGCACACAACTAGTCTCATACCACATGAAACAACTGTATCTTAGAAATTATGTGTGATCAACCATCATTGTGTTATTTGTGTGAACTATCCCTTAGCACACACAAAAATTCTAGCTTCACGCTAGAGCCCATACGATTACTATTGAAGTTACTTAACAAGATAAGGACTAACATAGTGAAATTAACTCATAGTACAACTATGTGTGCAACCATTCCTATGTCCCATGTGGGTTATTTCCCAATTGTGCATGTAGACATATTCCCAACATGCGCGATGATTCATGCCTAGCCTCATAATTTCATGACCTTTTCCACAGAATTATCTAATAGGAAACAATTAATAACTATCATGCTCTACATATGCAATAGTTATGTAGAACTAACAATATATGCACAACCCATCATAGCTATGTATCAATTCCATAAATAACAATAGCATAAGAAATCATAAGTTGAAAAATATATAAACACATATAAACTATCATAGTCCATTCCATACATATGTACCAAACATTTTGTTCTACAACATATATAATCCATGAACAAATATATATACAATTGTAGCACATAATATATTTAACATGCATATGTACATTACTCAAAGAATAACACACATAATAAGACCTTTATATTTTTTTGTAACACAACAAATTCATGCAAAACTCATGCATTCCTCCCAGCCGTAGACTCACGGGTTCCTCTCAACCATAGACTCATAGGTTCCTCCTAGCCATAGACTTTGTCACTCGGAATTCTCAGCAACAGGTCACCCTCGATTTGGTGCTAAAAATACACCTAGGAAAAGGATTCCTAAGCCAAGATAAGGTCTATCCACATCAAAACACATAGAAAAAGATGCATGTCCTACCCCACATACCTACAATCCTTCATTCCCCACATGCATATCCCACCCCAGGAAGTGTGCTCCTTCTCTGCTCAATAGTCCTTCGACTGCCCCACTTCCCTTCCATGGGTTCAACAACAGGATGAACAAGAAGTATTAGAGCATTGTAGCTTCAAATTGGAACCTTTGGAAAGCAATTCCCAACATTTCTCTCCCTAGAGAGAATGCTCATGGGCCTGAAAACCAACTTATTCAAGAAACATGGGCCTGAAAACCCGCCTCTTAAATAGAACATAGGCCTTCCCAAGTACATAGTTTTGTGATGGAAGAAAGTTACAACAGGATACAGATGCCTCACAGAGGAAATTTTGTTTGCCTCATGAAGGAAGGAGTGAATTTCTTCGAATTACACTCAGGCCCAACAATATATTTTCTTGATTATAACTAGACACTTGTCTCCTTAAGAGATAACTTAGCTCCACTTAGTGAACCATTCCCATTCCTTAGGAACTTAGGATAAATACATATCCCATAATTATTCTTTTGGAAATATTATTAAAATATTCCTATTAAGCATCACACCCCGTTCCCACTACGTCGGTTTGTCCATCACATACATTCTTATCATATCTTCTATCACTTGATTTACCCGTTTTTTTTTCCATTTGACTCTGGATGATAGGCTATGCTAAAATTCATATTTGTCCCAAATCCTTTAAATAATCATTTCCAAAAATTGGATGTGAACTTGGGATCTTTGTCAGGCACAATTGTCTTAGGCACACCATGTATCCTAGTAGCTTCCTTCATACAAATATGAACAATGTTAGTTGCCTTGTGCACGCATTTTGCTGGAATAAAGTGGGCATGTTTAGTAATCTTATCCACCACTACCATGATAGAATCATGTTTCTTGTTTATTTTGGGAAGCTTAGTGATGAAATCCATAGTTACAACTTCCCATTTCCACTAAGGGATGGGAAATGGTTGTATCAAACCATCTTGATGTTTGTGTTGAAACTTTAATTTATAAAATTTCAAACACTTGGCAATAAAATCAACCACTTATTTCTTTATACTTGGAAAGTAGTATTGTTTCTTTACAGTTGTAATTGTCTTTTGGTAGCCTAGGTGCCCAACATAAGGCACATTGTGCATTTATTTTAATATTAAGTTTTTCATAATGAGAGTTTGGAACGTAAATTATTCTTCTGTACATGAGGATTTCATCCTCTTTTAACTTAAAATTTTCAATGGTCTGGTGAAAAATATCTCGTCGCACCTTTTTCTTTATTTCCACATCGTGTTGATCTGATTTAGAAGCTTCTAAAATTATGTTATTCAAATTTGATTTGTACATTCTAATGGATGTACCATGCATCTCAAGCACTCTCCTACTGAGTGCATCAACCACCTTGTTTTATTTACACTTGATATGATTTATATCAAATTCATACTCACTAAGTAATTATAATCAACTTGTTTTCCTAGAATTTAGATTTGATTGTCCAAACGAATATTTCAGACCACTGTGGTCTATCCTAAACTCAAATATTATTTCCATGAGGTAGTTCCTTCACATCTTCAAGGCATGAAAAATGGATTCCAATTCCAAATCATGAGTAGCATAGTTCCTTTCATGTTCTTTTAATTTCCTTTATTCGTAGCACACAACATGCCCATTATGACTAAGTGATCCATCGATCCCTTCCTTGCATGATCATTGCACACGACGAAGTCTTCATTAGGATCAACGATTCTCAGAATTGGTGCTCTTGTCAAAAAATTATTCAAGTGTTGGAAACTCCTTTTACAATCAAATGTCCACTCAAATCTCACAACTTTCGTTTGCAAGGACGTTATTGGGTGTGAAAGTTTTGAGAATCCTTCAATAAGCCTTTTGTAGTACCCTGCAATTCCCATGAAATATCTCACCTATGCAACATTCCTTGGTGTCATCCATCCTTTAATGGATTTTATCTTCTTCAGGTCCACTAATATCCCATTCTCTGAAATGATATGACCCAAGTAATGAATATGAATCTATTAGAAAGAGCACATGCTAAACTTTTCATACAACTGATGTTATCTCGATACTTGCAACACCATCCTCAAGTGTTTCTCGCGTTCTTCTTCATACTTTGAGTAAATAAGTATGTCATCCAAAAGTAAAATGACAAATGTAACTACATATTCTCTGAAAATACCATTCATGAAACACATGAAAATAGTTGATGCATTTAAAAACCCAAATGACACTATTGTAAACCCATAATGGCCATACCTTGTTCTGAAGGTTGTTTTTTTTATGTCTTCCTCTTTAATTCTTACCTGATGATAGCCTAATCTGAGATCAATCTTCGAGAATATTTTTGCATCTTTCAACTGGTCAAAGAGATCATCTATCCTTGGAAAAAGGATACTTGTTCTTCATTGTTACCTTATTCATATTCCTAAAGTCAATCCAAAGTATCAATGTTCCATCCTTTTTCTTCACAAATAATACTAGGGAACCCCAAGGAAACACACTTGGGCATATATACCCCTTCTTAAGAATCTTGTCAAATTGCATTTGCAATTATTTTAGTTCTGGTGTACTCATCGTATAAGGAGTCTTGGATATAGGGGATTCTCCATGCATTAGATTTATAGAGAAATCAATATCTCTCTTGGATGGCAACCCTAGTATTTCTCTAAATACATATTCAAACTCCTTTAGGACTGCATAGTCTTCAATATTTGGCACTTTATCCTTGGGTTCCTCCTCCATATTCACTGTAAATACTTGACATAATTTCCTGAAGATTTTATTCAGATGCAAGGATGAAACTTCTCTAATACTTACTGTCATGGGAATACCCCAAAATTTCCTCAAGTTCCCTTCTTCATCCAATCAAGTAAAATCGTTCTTATAATATTCTAGGAAATCATGATGCATTTCCAACCGATCCATACCAATTAGGTAATAATATGATCCCAAAGGTATAATATTCAAATATTCTTTTGTGCTTAGTCCATTTATGTCCATCAGACATGCCTTAACCATCTCATTAATTTTCCCTTTTTCTCTTGTAGCTATTTGTACCAACCAAGTTTTCCCGGTCTCACTTTTCAGCAATTGAAATATTTCTACCATCTTAGGATCTAGATAACTATTGCTAGCTCCCAAATCAATTAAAGTAGAAATGGGTTGGTTGTTGACATTACCTTCCACTTCAATCATATGTGACTAAAAATCATATTTCTTGTTATCCAAGTCTGCATAGATCTTAGATACATTTCTTCACATGTCCTCCTCTATATCACCTTGCTATATATTGTGAACAATCCACACTTTTTCACCTATGTGAGGACAATCTATGTACATATGATGTCAATGAAAACCCAAACACTTCATTGGATTATACCTTGGTCTTTGCCCCATTTCCTATGTCATTTTGGACTCCTTGGGAATTGGTTGTCCCTGAAAATTATTTCTAAAGAATGGTGGCTTGGTCCCTTCTTCCTCTGCTGCACCTTTCCTTTATTCTTGTCTTCCCAAGCCTTTTGGTAAGTGGGTCTTCATCTATGTTGATCATAAAGATAGTTGGTTCTCCTTATAGTTTCCTCCAATGTATTGGGATCATCATATTGTATCTTATCACTGATAAATGATGGCATCCCACTCAAGTTTCTATGAATCTTAACCTATTCATCATTGATGAAAGAAACATACTTCAGTAACTCTAAAAATTTCATCTCATATTCATCTATTGTCATACTTCCAATCTTGATTTCAAAGAACTCCTTCATTTTCATATCATAGTAATGTTTGGTTAAGTATTTCTTTTGAAAATACCTCTTGAGCTCCCTTCAAGTAACCTTTCTCTCATCAATGTGTTGTACTAGCACAAACTAGTCCCACCACATTGATGCTTTTCCCTTGAGCTGGTAGATGGAAATTCTTCCTTTTGTCTGTGAAGAGTAATTATGTAACTGAAAGTACTTCCTCATGCCCAACAGATAGATCTCTGCATCATCGTCCTTCTTGTGCTCAGCATGAAAAGTAGGAGGATTAATATTATTCATTTCTCCTTGTAGCTCATTCACCCCAAAACTCCTATTATGATTCCTAAGAGGAGATGGGATTGAACTACTGTGCGCTCTCCTAGATGAATGCCTTAAAGAGTGATGATGACTCCTGTCAACACTTCTTGTTTTTCTTCTCTCATCATGAGACCCGTGTCTCATTGATTTTCTTGACTCAATATCCTTATCCATATTTTTATCAATTTTGTCCAAACTCTATAGCAACTTGATGTTGAAGACATCTTGTTCCTCCTTAGCTTTCATAAGCCTATCATTATCGACTTTATAACTTTGGACGTCCTTTTGAAAAAAAATTATGGTGTTTACCAAATTCATGCTTTCTCCATTGGCTTCTCCATGTCTATTTGTATCTATACCCTCATCACCTATATTGTCATACATCCTTCTGACCCCATGTTCATGTTTTTAGGTTCTTTTTGAATCTTCCATGCTTTTGATCTCTTTGTTGATCATGTACTAATCAAATTGTTGTTAAATTTGAAAAATGTGCAGGAACAAGATTTGTTAGACTAAATAATTTATGAAAACCATAAATACTATGCACAATATGTTCTATAAGCGTATCAAAATCCTTTATTTTGATTCCTTGTGAATTTAACTGCCTAATTCAAATTCTGGGTGAATATTTGGACTCCTCTTTCCAGGAATTTTCCTCTTATTTTCTCTCCTTTTCTTTCTTTCAAAGATCGCTCTGTTTTATACCTCCATATTCATCATGTATGCATGCTATACACATGAAATATCAATCGTTCTTATAGTGCACCAGTATTTCATGTGCAAAACGTTTATATCGAGCACCAATATTTCACATGCTCAACTTTTGGGTTCTGTGCATCATTATCTAGTGCACAAAACTTTTTTGTCGTGAACCAATATTCCATAGAAATTATAGTTTTTCTTTGCACAATGTTATTATTCACCATGCACCATATTGTACCCAATACTCAATGTGCATCTCAAAGTATGCCCCATGCAACACAAATATTCCATGTGCATGCATTGTGCAACAACATTATGAATGCACCAATAATTTTTCCTTCTGTGGCGCTCATATTTAATGTATGATCACTCTGCATTACCAGTATTCAATGGGAACACCTTGTGCATTATTATTATGTATGCACCCATCAATTTTTCATGTTTCCATATTCATCGTGCACGCATTACACTCCCATATTATGTTTTATCCACCCATTATATACCCTGCAATTCCAATATTCATTACACAAACTCCACGCACCATAAGTCCTGCACCACGCAGTGCCAAAATTTAGTATGCACATAGTGCACACCAATACTTAGTGCATGCAAGTCCTTTCTTCTCTCAGCTAATTTTTCCACATTTTCATCTTGTGACCCCATGACCATCAAAAACATTCCCTCCTCACCAACTTCATGTTGATATCTAGCCCATAAAAGTCCAGTGCTGAGCCAAAATCTCTCATACCACTTTGTAACATCCCCAGCTCTACTCAAAGGCCATGCCACATCAATTTTTTATGTCTGATACCACATTGTGACGTATCCAACCTCCTAGTTGAGTCTTGCTACCACATTGTAAAGTCTCCACAACTATAACTTCACTAAATAAATCTATAATATCAATTATTTCTTTTGTGGAAGCAACTCATTGAAATGAAAAATTCCCACAATTGGCCTTGTGCTACGTGCAACTAAGTTTTCCTAGTGCATGCAACTGGTCTCATATCATGTACAACAACTATATCTTATAAATTATGCACCCTCAACCGTCACTGTGTCAGCCATGTCAATTGTCCCTTAAAATGCACAATAATTATAGCTTCGCACTAGAACCCATACAGTTACTATTGAAGTTACTTAACAAGATAGCGACTAAAACAACAAAATGAACTCATAATACAACTACGTGTGAAACCATTCCTATGTTGCACACGTGGTCCCTCTCAATTGCATGCATGTACTGATTCCTGGCATTAATGATGGTTCAGGCCTAGCCTCAAAATCTCATGACCTTTTCCATGGAATGACCTAATAGGAAAAACTTAATAACTACCATGCTCTACATCTGCAACAATTATGCAGAACTAACAATATATGCACAACCTAGAATAACTATGTATCAATTCTATAAACAACAATAGCATAAGTAGTCACAAGTTGAACAATATATAAACACATATAAATTGTCATAGTCCATGCCCTCCATATGTAGCAAAAATGCAGGTCTACAACATATATAATCCATGCACAAATATATATACAACTGTAACACATAATATATTTAACATGTATATGCACATTACTCAGAGAATAATACACATAATAAGACACTTATCTTTTGTTGTAATCCACCAACTACGCCTAGACCTCAAACGTTCCTCCCAGCCATAGACTTTGTCACTTAGAGCTCTCAGAAATAGGTCACTGTTGAAATCAATTACCTCTTCCAAAATTTCCCTTCCCTTTTCTAATTGCCAAACTTCTTTTATCCCTTTCTTTTTCCTCTTCTATACTTACCTGTTTACCCCTTTTTATTTTTCCCTTCTACTCTCCCTTTCTAGTTATATACTTAGTAATTTTTTTTAGGACGATAGGTGCCCTTGTTGGTAGACTTACGGATCCTCGTATCCATCCACACCCTCACATAACGAGTCCAACCGACCACCATGCTATCCTATACTTAGCCGATTTTGCAATCGCGGGTTACCGGGTTGGCAGGGTCGGAATCTCATACCCCATGTTCTGTGATATACCTTTTGCATCCAAAAGATCCACGATCTACATTTTGACCATTGGACCCCCACCAGCTCCTAAGTATCTCATCTCTCCCTTGTTAATTCCAACCGACCGTGTTTCAACACTTAGTCATTTTTCGACATTCTACAATCGCAGGTTCTTGGGTTCACAAAATCCTCAAATCTTATTTCGCTTCCTTCTGTCCCTGCCACCTTCTTGCATTTCCCAATATGCATTTAATATGATTTAATGCTAAAAATTCATCGTTTAGGTTCCATAAATATTGTCAGCAATAAGTGAGGGGCTTGAGGATATCTCCTATTAAAACACATTAAACCAGGATTTGTGGAGGATTATATTATCCCTATCAAGCATTCATTTTAAAAATTATCTAGAGAAAAGGAACATTTTTGTCAACTTATTGCAGCAACTCAACAATATTTCTATGGAGATACATTGAACATATTCGGGTGTGAGGACTAGAACTTTCAATGGTTCAGAGCATATTCTTACTACTCATCCCCTTATGCCCAAAAGGAAGTAATTTGGACGTCGGGAATCGCTCGTGCAGAATTTTTCTTGGAGGTTTTCAATTGTAAGGAGTTGGTCACTTTGTGTGCCGATGATCTAGGTGGATATCAGTTTCCACCCACCTTTTCCAACTGGCTCAAAACAATTTCCTAGAAATTTTGGTAATTTACTATTTTTAGTAGTTTTTAACTTTCGGGGCCATTTTGAGGGCCTAAATGAAGGTTTTTTGGGATCAATATTCTCAATAATAGTTGAAGGATATTATTGATCCCCCTAAATGAATCTTCTCGAAGATACCTTTCCAACGATGTATCGAGTGCCCCAAACAAATATCATATGCAAAAGTTACACCCCCAAGAAGTTGACGTATCAACTACCCCCATCGGGGCCCACAAACCTTTTGGCTTTTCATCTTCCAAGGTTAGGGTTTTGGAATTTACTTATTTTAAAAATGTCTTTGGAGCCTCATTGTAACAATCATCTTCTGGCGAATGATATTATCCTTCACATCTCTTCTTAGAGATAAGATGCCACCATTCTAGCGATTCTTTCACTATGTATTTTTACAGTTCTGTACATTTCTCACATTAATAGAAATTGTGTATTACTATATATTTGTGTTTATATCTCTAATATATTTATATTATATTGTTGGATATCTGATACATCTCTGTACATTTCTTTATTATATCTCCTCTCTCATTTCGTGCCAAAAATAATCTAGAACAGTGGTATCATAGAAGGCTCCTCTTGATCGTTTTTCAGTGCATGTCCCCGACGAAGTCTGATTATAGCAAGTTGGGTCTCAAGATTGTCTCTCTTGAGGAAAATCACTTTCTCACTGACCGAGATTTTATGAGAAGAATGAAATGACTACAGATTGTTACCAGATGCTTAACAAAAAATAACAGAGATACAATAAAACTGGTTTTCTATTCAATAAGGAAATAAGCTAAAACTGTAAAATGCAACGGAAAACAAGCTTGCTAGAATGGTGGCGGCTTATCTCTGAGAAGATATGTGATGGTTGTGCTCATTCGCAAGAAGATGATTATAATGAGGCTCTCAAGGCCTTTTTTCAATAAACAGGAGTTTCAAAAACCTTAAACATCCAAAACCTAACCCTAGGAGATGAAGCACCAAAAGTCATGTGGGCCTCGTTTGGGTAAGTCGGTACATCAACTTCTCGGGGTCATAACTTTTTCATATGATCTTTGTTTTAGGCATATAATAGCCCATTCGAAAGATCTATCCAAGGAATACAATAGTTGCACTAAGTTTGAGATTGCAACATACTCCAAAAAAATGTCGTTTAGGGCCTCAAAACGGCTCCGGAAGTTCAAGACCCAAAAAATTGCTAAAAATAGTAAATGATCAAAATTGCTAGAAAGTTGTTTTGAGCCAGCTAGAAAGGTGGGTGGCCATCGATATCCACCTAGATCAATCCTACATCCTTATGAATAAATGGTCTCCATTGCATTGAGTTTCCCCATTAAATGAGGAAATTTCTGTTGAATTTGTCCCTGGGTGAGCCACTTGCCTTGGTGCAGGAGCTGCCCTGCTTTGACTACTTGATAAAGTTGGATCCTTTGTTGTCGAATGCCCTTGATCTGTGTGTCCACAATATGATCATTGGATGCCTCTTGTATGTAGTCGGGTTTGAGCTCTGTTAGTGTCAATTGTTCTACTACATCTGAGGTGTCCAGTAATGGTGGGAAATAAGCCTGAAGGAGGTCCACGTTGAACATTGGGTGCAGGCCAAGGAAAGGAGGAATGTTGAGCGTAAAAGAATTATCTCCCATAGCCTTGGTGATGGTGTACGACCCATAACAAAGTGGGTGAATCTTTCGATGGGGTCCTGTAAGGCGTTCTTTCTGCAAGTGCAAAAAAACTTTGTCGCCCACCTAAAACTTATGTGGAACCCGATGTTGATCATGGCATTGCTTGTACTTGCCATTGGACTTCTATAGGATATCCTGAACCTATTGCCAGATGTGTTGGATCCTCTCAATGAACTGGCTGGCTTTGTCAGCCTCAATTGGAGCAGAAGAGGCACAGATCGAGGTGACCTCAAGGGGAATTGAAACATATATGGGACCCAATGGTTGGAATCCCAACCCCACCTGAAAGGGGTTATGGCCGGTTGAGCTAAGCAGGGCTTGGTTGTAGCTATGTTGGACATAGGGAAGACTCTTATCCCATGCGCGAGGGTTCTTGGAATTATACATGTGTAGGATATGCATGATCATTTGATTTATGATCTTGGTTTGGCCATCTGTCTGGGGGTGGATGGTCGTGGATTTGGTGATCTTGGTGTCCGACAGTGACCAGAGGCTCGACCAGAATGTGTTGAGAAATCGACCATACCAATCTGAGACAATGGTTTGTGGGATTCCAAAATGTACCCAGACTCATTCAAAGAAGAGCTTGGTAGTGGCTTCTGCTGTGATGCTCTTCTTGTAAGCAACCAGAATCGCCATCTTAGAAAAGTGATCAACAACCACAAAAAAAAAATCATTTCCCCACTGGTGGATGGGAGGCCCGACATGTAGTCCACTGAGATGGATTCCCATGGCCTATCAGGAGTAGGAAGAGGGGTGTACAGGTCATGTTTCTTAGTGGTTGGTTTGGCAATAATGTAGGTAGTGCAAGACCTGATATACTTGTTGACCTCCTAGCAAAGTTTTGGCCAGTAGAAATGTTTTGGTAGCATCGCCACTATATTTTCGATGCCAAAGTGTCTTGCCACCCGATTGTAGTGGGCTTCACAAATCATATTTTCTCTCTCACTTGATGGAATACATATATGGCCCAGATGACACAACAACCCATCCTGAAGATGGAAATTATCGACAACTGCCTTTGCACCCAACATTTGGTAGGTGGTGGAGAAGTCCGGGTCTGTCTCATAGAGTTGAGGCCATCTAGAGGTCTCATGGCCATAGGAGTCTAGCACTATGGTGAGTGTCGCGACTGGTGGTCTGCTGAGGCAATCAATGATGCAGTTGGTGCTTCCTGTTTTATACTTGATGTTGAGTGGAATTGTTGCAAGTATGTGGACCACTTTTGATGGTAGTCATTCTACAATTTTCCTTGTGTCTGCATGAACTGTAGTGGCTTATGATCAATGTGGATGACTGTCTCCCTCCCAAGAATGTAATTTCTCCACTGGCAGAAATATTTCACAATGGAGTACATTTATTTTTCGTAAGTAGGGTGCTTACAAACAACATATGATAGTGTCGCACTATGATAGGCCACAGGGTAGTCGTGCTACATGAGAACGACACCCACAACATAGTCTGAAGCATTAGTCTCAATCTCAAAGGGTTGTTGCAGGTATGGTAGTGAAATTACTGGGGTTGAGCACAAGTGATGCTTCAAATCATTGAACGCTTGTTGTTGAGGCTGGCCCCACGCAAATTTCGCCTTACCACCACCCCTGGTTATTTGGCTGACGGCCCATGCAATATGGGAGAATCCCAACACAAGCCTGCGGTAGAAATTTCCAAGGCCCAAGAAGCTCTGAAGCTCAGTGAGTGTGGTTGGGGTTGGCTAGTCATGGATGACTTGGATCTTCGCTAGATCCACATGTACACCATGTTGATCAATGATGTAGCTTAGGTAATGGACCATGTCCATGCCGAAGGAGATTTTTTCCAAGTTGGCGTAGAGCTTGTGCTACCGCAGGGTGTGAAGAACCTGTTGAATATGTTGCAAGTGTTCGGTCAAAGTCTTGTTGTAAATGAGAATGTCATCCAGATAAACCACTACAAAAGTATTGGTGAATGGTTGTAGGATATCATCCATCATCCTCATGAAAGTGGTTGGAGCATTTGTCAGACCAAAGGGCATGACCAACCATTCAAAAAGGCCTTCCTTTGACTTGAAGGTGGTCTTCCATACATTTTTTTGTTCTATCAGGACCTGGTGGTAGCCAAACTTCAGATCAATCTTACTGAAGTATTTGGCCCCCATGAGTTGATCAAGGAGGTCGTTGATTTGGGGAATTGGGTACCAGTTTATGACTGTGATTTTATTCAGAGCTCGATAATCAATGCAAAGTTGCCAGGTTCCATCTTTCTTTTGTACCAGCATGATTGGGCTCCCACAAGGTGATGAGATGGGATAGATGTGCCTCTTGTGGAGCAATTATTGGATCTGTCGCTTGATCTCCTCATTCTCTAATAGAGAGCATCGATAGACTGTCCCATTGGGTAGCAGTGCGTCAGGGGTTAAATCGATGGGGTGCTTGACCTGGCAATGCAGAGGTACCCCGGTAGGTGAGGAGAATATATCCGAGTATTCTTCCACGACCTTATATACTTGCTTCTGTTGTGTGGAGAGGTTGGTCACAGAGACCCTGGATGTGGCTATGATTTTTCTCTCATTCTGAGAGCGAATCACAAAGAAGACAAACTTCCCCATATGAGAGATGACCTTCCTGCATTTCTTAGTAGAGATCAAGGAAATAGCACTAGGTGGGATAGCCTCACGTATCCTGTACAATTTCATGTTCAAAGTAATAATAACACTATGAGGCCTAGACTCATATACAACATGACATTTCCATAAATAAGGTTGGCCTAAAAGAACATCACAAACTTCAATAGGAGAAACATCACACAATACCTCGTCTTTGAAGGGATTGATGTCGTATGAACATCGACACTGTTGGTTGACACGGAGATCGCTTCCTTGGCGGATCCATCCAATGGTGTAGGATTCTGGGAGCGACGTTCTCGGCAGGGCCAACTGCTTGATGACCTCTGCTGAGATGAGGTTCTTCTGTCTACCACTATCAACGATGAAGTGCAGCGGGGTGCCTTTTACCCACATCTGTGAATGGAAGAGGCACTCTACTTCTTCTGGATCATCTGGTTCACCATGCTGGAGCTTGGTGGTAGCAACGGTGGCACTGGGTTCCATGTCAATGATCCATCTTCCCTTTTCTAGTTCTAACTCAGAATCAGAACCCACATCTGATTCATAGGCTTTCACTTCGGCCACCAGCATCTACTTTGAGCGACAGTCAGCAGTGTTATGCCAAGGGCTCTTATGGAAGTCGCACCACTTCCCGGTATCTTTCTTTGTCTTTCCAGTGTCCTTCTTTTCTTGCAGCTTGGACTAGTTGTCCTATTACTATCCATCTTTTCTCTTTCCCTTTTTCTTTGGGTTGGGGCTGCCCTTTCCTAGATTTTTTTTGTGAGGGGTTCCCCGGCCCAAATTGTCACGTCTTTTGTTAGAGCTTCTGCTCAATTTTGACGGCATATCGGTAGGCCATGCCCAAGGATGAGATGTCCAGAAATTCCATTTTGGTTTGGATGTATCTATGCAGAGCACCGTGATACTTGAGCACTATATGTCGCTTCGAATCTTTGATACCCAKCTTGGTACGSAAGGTATGGAACATATTTGTGAAATWTGGCACTGCTTGGTCTCTTTCTTGCCACAGTGTGGTCCATTTGGTATACAAGTCGTCATAACTTYCGACAAGGTAGTATTGTTCCTTAATAGCATCCCTAAAGGATTTCTAGGTGGCCATGACTGTAAATAATGAGGGTTCCTCTTTTTATTTTTTCTCACATAAAGTTTCCCACCAATCTTTGACATGGGGAACAGCTTTGAGAAGCGCAAAAGTAATATTTTCTCTATTCAAAAAGTTATGGATAGAAAAATACCCTTCTAGTAGATTCAACCACTTGTCTACATCATATGCATCTATCTGACCTTCCAATATAGGGATATTGAAGTTTTTTTTTACCTTGAAGGGGGCGGTGCCTCCGCTCGAAGAAGATGCGTCGCCTGTTGGTAGTCGCTAAAGGATTTGCACGAAATTATCCATCATCTTGTTCCTCTGTTGCATGAGTGATTCCTCAATAAACAGTTTGAAAGGATCTCTTATCCTTCCATCTTTCTTTTCTCCTTCCATAAGAGGTCACTTGTGTGTGCAAGAGCTTTTGTCCTCAAGAGATACAAGCTCGAGACCCAACTCTTTATACTCCGACCTCGTTGGGGACATGCATTAAGATGAAAAGGAGCAGACTGCTCTGATACCACTGATCCAGATTTTATGAGAAGAATAAAATGACTACATATTATTACCATATGCTTAACATAGAATAACAGAGATACAGTAAAACTAGTTTTCTATTCAATAAGGAAATAAGCTGAAACTGTAAAATGCAATGGAAAACAAGCTTGTTGGAATGGTGGCAGCTTATCTCTGAGAAGAGATGTGACGGTTTCACTAATTTGCAAGAAGATGATTACAATGAGTCTCTCAAGGCCTTTTTACAATAAACATGAGTTTCAAAAACCCTAAACATCCAAAACCTATCCCTAGGAGATGAAGCGCCAAAAGTCATGTGGGCCCCGTTTGGGTAAGTCGGTACATCAACTTCCCGAGGTCGTAACTTTTGCATACAATCTTCGTTTTAGGGGTATAATAGCCCATTGGAAAGACCTATCCGAGGAATACAACAGTTGTACAAATTTTTTCGATCGCAACATACCCCAAAGAACGTCGTTTAGGGCCTCAAAACGGCTCCAGAAGTTCAGGACCCGAAAAACTACTAAAAATAGTAAATTATCAAAATTGCTAGAAAGTTATTTTGAGCTAGCTGGAAAGGTGGGTGGCCACCGATATCCACCTGGAAAACTCCCACCGAAGAAATCCTCCATGGCACAAGAAAATAAAAATGTTATAGCAGAAGATTATGTTCATTTGTTGCTCGAGAAATCTCTCACGCGATAGAGGGACGAAATGAAGGAGAATTTTCCCCACATCCTTCAACACCTTATGAGAGTAGAATGTGCATCTTCATCAAGTGACAACTTTGGAAGAACCTCACCTTTCAAGGTACAAGTTAATTTTTATATTCCCATATTTGAAGGACAAATAGATGCAGATGCCCTAGAAAAATGGTTAAATCTTCTAGAAGGTCATTTCTCTATTCATAATTTATCTGATGGGGAAAATATCACCTTCTCACTCCTTAAGGCTCTCCCCCATGTCAAACATTGGTGGGAAATGTATTGGGAGAAAATTTCCATAGAGGATTCTGGAATATATGGGGCTGAGCCCACTTAGGATTTTTTTGTGGATGCAATTGTAACACCCCAGGTTTT
>ML780577.1:307092-342127 GCA_009831015.1 Picea engelmannii
TGGCTGGGTATGTTACAGTTTGGTATAAGAGCTTCTGGCTGAAACACCAGGTCGGTATGAGCTGAGTCTGTTGGTCAAAGTCTCATGGTTACATATCGACCACTGACCGTGGAGTTGAAAATATCAGGAGGAATGTCGTTGCAGAATCTACATAGGATTTATATCACCAGAGACCTGTTGTAAGGGGTTTGAAAGATCGTGACTATCTCGTTCAAATTTGAGAGCGATCGCCACTATAGGATCAAGAGAGATCCATGATCATTGGATTGGAGGACATGTGAACAGGGGTCATCCGATGAAAAGGAAGAAAGGGTTAAGGTAACCACCATCAGATTCCATTGGAGAGAGAGTTCAATGGACAACCAGCATTACGGGGAACCAAGTTTCACGAGAGATAATTCCTCAAGGCGGTCTTGCAATCCAAACCACGGTTTCACCAAGGGGTTACGTGTTGGCGTTAGGAGAATTGTGGGGAGAAAAGAGGGTTACTCCAAACCGTCGATGTGTGCCCCCACAAATTGAAAGGAATTAAGTGATGTGACATGTTAGGGATCGAACATAGAAACTTCCTATAGCTGAAGTAGATCCTGACCATCGATCACCAAGAAGTATGTATCAATAGATCAGTAACTCTGGAGAAATTAGTTCGAGAGGTTTTTGGTTGAGATTTGAAACTCCCAAAGGCAGGAGAGCCAAAGGCTTGAAGTAAGCCTCAACCGTCTGATCCAGGAGGACACTTGGTGACAAATTGGCCAGTTTGGGAATTCAGAGTTCGGGAGAATTGGAAGTGTGCTAGTATGGAAACTCCCGAAGTCCTGAAGCCCGAAGAGCCAAAGTGATGGGGCATGATGATGTCACCTAGAGGTGATGTGGATCCTGGAATTCCCGAAGTGACGTGGCTTGCAAACGTCACCTGGGATGACGGGGACACATGGGATGTGTGCCACGTGTCAGTAAGTTTTAAGAATTTGGAGTATTGAAAAGTCAGTTAGAACGTGACACGTGTCACCCGCCTGATTGGGCCATGTGTCCTCTTCCAGTATTTCACCACGTGGCAACAGATCTTCCAGTCCGAAGACTAGGCACTCCAAAGGAGAAAGATGTGATAGGTTGCGTTGCATCGAAAACTCCCGAAGGCCCGAAGGCCAAAGTACATATCGACTGTAGATTCTAGAAGACACACATCGAAGGATCGTTGACTTTGGGTGAAAGAAATTCGGGAGAAAGTGCAGGAGGAAAGTTTGAAACTTCTGAAGCCCAAAGAGCCGAAGCGATTCACAGGCATTGATCTGTGGGAGGAAACCCATCGGCAGATCATGAACTTTGAGTAAAAGTGTTCCAGGAGGAGGAAAGCAAGGAAAGTTGAGACTCCCAAAGGGCGGAGTCCCAAAGTAGATATCTATCGTTGATCGTGAAAGAGGACGAGAACCGTTGAACCGGTCCTAGGTGAAAGTTCCGAAGTCCCGAAGCTCTGGACAAACTCTTTTTCAGCTAAGCGCAGGGTCATGGCCATGGTCATATGCAGATTGAGAGCTGAGGGAAGGAGGGATAAGGGCCAAAATTATTTTTCTTCGAGACAGAAAAGTGGTAAGGAAGGATTTAGCCACGGTTTCTAGTCGTAGTCACCTGAGAAGGTGGTTTGAAGGAAGCACCTACGCAGGATGAAATTTTGTGTCAGCCAAGGATAACAGGACATTGTTATTTCCGGAGAATGGGTATATGATCTCCATGAACAAAATAAAATAAAGAGACCTGTAGCATGGTTTGGAAATTTTGTTTATCAAATGCCTAATTCTAACAAAATGGTTGCTTGGACATTTTGTAGAATTAAGGGGTCTAAACACATCAACTCAGGATGTGTATTGAGGAAATGGAAGAATGCGAGGGAGCCTCCAGTCATGATAAGGAGTTCAAAGGCCAGAATACCAGAGTTGGTAATGCAGAGATAGATTCCAATGTATGCAAGGGAAAAGGAGAGCATGAAACATTAATAGAAATGGTAAGAATCCTAAAGATGGAAGTGAATAGATACAAAGAATTCAACGAGAGACTGATGAGAGAGAAAAGTCAGATAAATGCTCGAGTGTTGCTAATCTTAAATCAGTTGCAGAGGCAAATGAAGAAGGGAACAAACTCAAGACAAGAGGAAGAGGGAAGGTGCCATGAAAGAAGGGATGATCATGGAAGATTTGGTTATTCCAGAAGTGCCAACAGAGCTAATGGACACCACTCACCTCCTTACTCAAAAGGAATGTTTTATGCATCGGAAGATCACACAAGAAGTCTATAGGTGTCTCCCATTAGACAACAAAGAAGGAAACAAGAGGTAGATAGTTTGCAAGGAGAGCCGAGGAATCTCAAGCCACCTTCCTTCATTGGTGAAAGAGAAAGGGAAGATGATGTTGAAGCATGGTTGCTTGGACTCTAGAGATATTTTTAGTTGCATAACTATTCATCGAATCTGGAAGCCAGGATTTCCACCTACCATTTACACGGGAAAGCTACAATGTGGTGGGACTAACTAAAGCAAATGGAACATGTTAATGAAAGTAGGATCACTTGAAAGAATTTCAAGAAGCACTTCTAGAAGGAGTACCTCTCAGAGCATTTCTATGACAAGAAAATGCAGGATTTCTTTGAACCCAGGTTGGGAAGCATGACTATGGCAGACTACGAGAAGAAGTTCTTGGGATTGTTAAAGTATGTTAGGTTCATTGGTGATGAGAAAGTGAAAATACATATATTTCTAAGTGGACTTCCATCCTTTTATAAGGAAAATATCAAGTATGATGAGCCCAAGACCTTGACTGAAGCCATCAGGAAGGCTAAATACCTATATGAGCAAGGCCAGGGAAGAGAATCTCTGCAGAAATATTGGAAGGACAACAAGAATGAGAATTCCAATTAGAGGAGGAAAGGATTCAAACCTCCCTTCAATAGGAATGAGCCTAATATAAATCGTCAAGATCAGTATCCTAAGAGGGATTTCAAGAAAGAAGATTTTTTCGGAAAAAGGGGAAGGCCACCAATCCAATGTTGGGGATGCAAGGAAGATCACCTCTACAAGGATTGCCCACACAAAAAGGATAGAGTGAATATTGTGCACAACATACAAGAGGCTACAATAGTCAAATATATGGGAAGAATCTATGCAGCTTTAGATGATCGACAAGCAAAGTACTAGCCGAATATTATCGAGGTGGAAGGTAAGATCATAAATCCACTTGTTTCTATTTTGATTGATTAAGGAGAAAGTCATTGTTACATTGATCCTAAGATAGTGGATAGATTACATTTGGAGAAAATTAAACTTTGAAAAGCAAGTTTGGTTCAGTTAGCCACTGCAACCAAAAGAAGAATCCATGACATGGTCAGAAGTTGTTCCATAAGTCTTAATGGCATGAATACTAGTGTTGATCTAAATATCATACCATTGGGGTCGTATGATATTCTGATTGGAATGGATTGGTTGGACAAGCATCATGTTGCCCTAGATTGTCGTAACAATACATTTACATGTCTTGATGGAAATGGAAAACAGAGCACTATGAAAGGAGTTCCAAGACCCATCTCTCTAAGGGAGATTTCAGCCTTACATCTAAAAATATGTTTTAGGAAAGGATTTCAATTGTATGCAGCTCATGTGGAAGAGACAAAAAATACAAAGGGGACAAGCCTCGAAGATTCCTCAGTACTACAGGAATTTGAAGATGTATTCCAACAAATCCCTGGATTGCCACCAACAAGGGAGATATATTTCTCAATTGATTTGGTGCCAGGAGCTACCCCAGTGTCAAGAACATGTTATAGAATGAGCACACTAGAGTTAAAATAATAACAAATGTAGTTGGAGGAATTTTTGAAGAAAGGGTACATACATCCAACTGTTTCACCTTGGGGGGCACCAATACTTTTCCTCAAAAAGAAAGATGGAACCTTGAGGTTGTGTTTTGACTTTCGACAACTGAACAAGTGCACTATAAAGAACAAGTATCCTCTACCCCAAATTGATGACCTCTTTGATCAGCTAAGAGAAGCAAATATATTCTCAAAGATTGACCCAAGGGAAGGATACCATCAGGTAAGAATCAAGGAAGAAGACATTCATAAGACAACCTTTAGCACCAGGTATGGGCATTATGAATTTGTAGTGGTTCCATTTGGACTGACCAATGCACCATCTATCTTCATGTTCTTAATGAATGGCATATTCAAAAATTATTTGGGTAAGTTTGTCATAGTATTCCTGGATGACATACTTATCTATTCTAGGTTTGAAGAGGAGCATGAACATCACTTAAGCCTGGTATTGCAAGTACTGAGAGAACATCAATTGTATGCCAAGTTGATTAAGTGTTATTTTTATCAAAAGTAGATCCATTACTTGGGACACATTATTTTAGAGCAGGGCATAGTGGTGGATCCAGATAAGATCGAAGCCATTAGAGGATGGCCAACACCAAGAAATGTGTCAAATGTAAGATATTTTATGGTATTAGATGGCTACTACAGAAGGTTCATAGTAGGGTTCTCTAAGATTTCTCATCCCATCACTTCTTTGCAAAAGAAGGGAACTAAATTTGAATGGGCACTCAAGTGTGAAAATAATTTTAATCTATTGAAGTGATTACTTACTAGTGCACCTGTGTTAAAGATTTTTGACCCAAAGGAAAGTTTTGTGGTATGTACCGATGCATGTAAGGAAGGACTTGGGGGAGTCCTCACGCAAAATGGACATGTCATTGGATATGAGTCCAGAAATATTAAGGAACATCAGAGGAACTATGCCACGCATGACTTGGAACTTTCTACCATTGTTCATGCCTTGAGGATGTGGAGGCATTATCTCATGGGGAATAAATTCAAATTAAGGACAGACCACATTGGCCTGAAGTATCTTTTTGAACATCCAACCTTGAATGCCAGGCAAACAAGATGGCTGGAATTTTTAAGTGAATATGACTTCGATATCAAGCATATCAAGGGGAAGGAGAATAAAGTTGTCGATTCACTTAGTAGAATATTGTATATCATGCATGCTATTGTTTTCAGTATGCATCAGTCAAACTTGAAGAGCAAAATTTTAGATGGTCTTGTTACAAAACAACATTACCTACAGGTAAAGGAAAACTTACAGCAAGGAGATGTATAACAGAAAATAAAGGAGTATGAGATAAAGGAAGATGGATTACTCATGCATAAAAATAGAATATATGTTCCTAGTTATAGAGAACTGAGGAATTTGGTACTAAAGGAAATGCATGATGTTCCTTATGATGGACATCTCGGTTACCAGAAAAAAATTACAACAGTAAGAAGTCAATTATTTTGGCCAGGAATGAAGAGGGATGTTTTTTATTACATCGCTCGATGTATGGAATGTCAAAAGGTGAAGGCTGAGGATAGGCACCCAATAAGTTTGTTGCAGCCATTGCCAATCCCAGAGAAGAAATGGGAAGTGATCACCATGGATTTCATCACATGATTACCCAGAACGAATAGGCAACATGATTCAATCATGGTGGTGGTTGACAAATTAACAAAGGCTGCTCATTTTGTGCCTGTGAGGACAACACATATAGTGGCTAATATTGCAGAAAATTTCATGAAAGAAATTGCTAGGTTGCATGGAATACCTAGGAAAATCATCTCGGACAGAGATACAAAATTTAACTCCAATTTATGGAGGGTATTGTTTAAAGGATTTGGCACAAATCTAAACTTTATCACAACATATCATCCCTAGATAGATGGGCAAACAGAGAGAGTCAATCAAATAATTGAAGACATGTTGAGAAAGTATGTGATGGATAAGCCATCTAAGTGGGAAGATTACTTACACTTTGTTGAGTTTTCATATGATAATGGGTATCAAGATTCATTGGGAATGAGCCCATTTGAAGCCTTGTATGGTAGGAAATGCGATACTCCAGTAAGTTGGGACAACCCAACAAATAGAGTGGTACTTGGGTCGAAGTTGCTCAAGGACATGGAAGACCAGGTGGTCAAGATCAAGCAAAATTTAAAAGAAACTCAGGATAGACAAAAAGTTTATGCAGACAAGAACATGACAGCTAGAGAATTCAAATTAGGTGAGCATGTACTTTTGAGCATGAATCCCAAGAAAATATATTTGAAATTGGGTAGCTGTACAAAGCTGGCAGCCAGATTGTGTGGTCCATTTGAAATATTGGACAGAATAAGGCCAGTTGCATACATGCTTGCATTGCCTACTTCCATGAATTTCCATAATGTATTTCATGTTTCTTTACTAAAGAAATATGTACATGATCCTAACCATGTTATTGATTGGCATCTGATTCAGGTAGAGACAGAGGGAGATTTTAGTGCGAGTATTGGACAGAAAAGTCAAAATTCTCCGGAATTGAGTTATAGAGATGTTAAATGTTTAGTGGACCTGCTACGGTCCTAAAGATGCTACTTGAGAGCATGAAGATTCCTTGCGGGCAGAGTACCCACAACTTTTTGAATAAATTTGAGATTTTGATCTCTATTTTGTATATGCACTAAGGACAGTGCCAAAATAAGGGGGAGGGGATGTAACACTCCAAGTTTTGAACCCTCATTTTAAATAATGTATTGTTAAAATGCTAAGAGGCCAGAGTGCCCAAACAATTATTAATAGGCCAGCGTGCCTAAGAAATGTAATGTTCTTTATCATTATTAATAATAAATACATGGTTGGTTGCTAGATGGACAAGGACTAGAGTTATAGGGGGCTATGATTGCACAAGAGAGGGGGCCTGAGGGGCCAAGTGTTTATTCCTATTTTGATTACCCTTTTTTGTCTAAGGAATGGGATCGGTTACTTGGACTTCTTAGGGAAGGCCAGGAGGTTCTTGATTCCCCATGAAATTACTTAAACTCGCCTCTGGTCTAATGGGGGGGTTGGGACTGATGGTCTGTTTATTGATTTCTAGTACGTTCACTCATTTCCCTCATGCACTTTCATGCACCCACTTACCCATTCATTGATCCATCCTCATCTGCATCTTGTCTTGGGAAAGGGAACTAAACTACTGAATTATTAGCCACGATATGGGGGGCTGTAGTGGTCACTGGTGTGATCCAGTCATGACTTTAGGCCTACATGTATAATATGCGTTGGTCTATGTCCAATGTTTCTCATAAATGTGAGTCCTGAGAGTTCCAGCATTGAGATTCTAGACCAGTTGTGTTGGAGCCCGAATAAGGAGAAGGACTACCTGAGGGATTGTGTGGCAGAGAAGGGTGGAGGTTCGTTTTCTTGGGTGGTGCAAGCTGGGTAGAAGAGAGTTGGGTACCTGGATTGTTGTGAGTGATGGGAAGTCTGTGAGAGCTTGGGTGCTAACTAGTTTGGGAAGCCAAGTAACACTCTGTAGTTGTCCTTGTGGATTCATAGCCCTGGCTCGGGGGTGATGCTGCTATTGAGTTTTGGAATAATAGTGTCTACCATTGGGTGGAACGTCCTTGGTCTACATCCAGTTGGTGTCATATTTCATAAAGATAAGTTCTCTCTGTTGTGGCATCATTTACATGTTTATGAATGTATTTCCGTTGTATATTTAATAATTGTTTAATTGAATCTTTAGACTATGCATGCTTGTTGACTACTGTTGTGCATGTCGTTAAAGTCTTTTCTTTTATGCATCCTTAAATTTTAAAAAAGGTATCGATAAGATAAAGAAGTCCAAGGGCGGCCTTGAAGGTAGCGTACCCTAGCCTTTGGGTGGTTGGGTATGTTACAACAGTAAAGGAACATTATTACCCTATTGGCAACTATGAGGACCAATATATGAGATGGACCAAACTGCAGCAAGAAAGGGGCCAAGCAGTTCTGGAATTCATAATACCTTCCATACCTTGTGCACCAAGCTGGGTATCAAGGACTCCAAATGAAATTTGGTTCTAAAATACCGCAGGGCTCTACATAGATACATCCAAACTAAAATGTATTTTATGGACATCTCATCACTCGGTTATGCTTATGGATATGTTGTTAAGATTGAGAAAAATTTTAAGAACCAAAAAAATCGTGAGTTCGGGTCTACAAATACGCAACAACCAAAGTATGATAAATATGTCCCTAACAAACAACCTCCCAAAAACTAGTCCAAGCCACAGGAAAAGAAGGGTCACGGGAAAACAAAGAAGGACATCGGAAAATGGTGTAATTTCCACAAAATCCGTTGGCACAACACCGATGAATGTCGCTCAAAACAATCATTGGTGGCCAAGATCAAAGACAAGGATTCAAACCTTGATTCAGAATCTGATTCAGAAAACACTGACAGAAGACCGATCATCGATGCAGACCCCACTTCTATTGTCGTGACTGCGACAATTCAACCAGAAGAACCAATAGATATTGAAGAGGGGGGGGGCACCATTTTCATTCACAGATGTGGGTGAAGGGGACCCTACTACATTTTATTATTGATAGCGGAAGCCAAAAGAACCTCATCTCAGCAGAGTTTGTCAAACAGTTAGGAATGTCGATAACACCACACCCGCAACCATACTACATTGAGCAGCTTCGCGAGGGATGAGATCTTTGTGTTAGCCAACAATGTTGATTGTGATACAAAATCCATCCCTTCAAGGATGAGGTATTATGTGATTTTTCACCACTGGATGTCTGTGATGTTCTCTTGGGCTAACCATACATGTGGAAGTGCCATGTTGTTTATGAGTCTCGACCCCGTATTGTCATTGTTACTTTTGGGGGTCAACTCTACAAAATACCAGAGGTAGTTCCAACTAATTTCTAACCTAAACAATGTCGTAGTATCTCATACTAAAAAAATTGTCTTCTTCACAATCTATTCAAAAGGTGAACAAAAGGATTTTGCAACCACTACAGCCTCGGCCCAAGAACCTTCTATCCAACAGAAGCATGTCAAAAATATTTCAGCAAAGTGTAAATATTCCTTCTACAAATAGGCGTCTCATGTAGCCAGACTAGTTAAAAAGGTCCAACCCTTCCAACCATAGGTTCGTGATAACCTTCAACAAGTTAAGCAGCACAACTTCTACAACAAGGCAAGCAGCTAATCAAGATGCAGATTCAACAAACAATTTTTCCTCTCCCCCAAGAAATCAACGCAATGGATACCATTTCTTCTTAAGGAGGTAGGATTGATCCAGGTGGATATCGATGGCCACCCACCTTTTCCAATTGGCTTAAAATAGTTTCCTAGTAATTTTGGTAACTAACTCATTTTAGCAATTTTTAACTTCCGGGGCCATTTTCAGGGCCTAAATGAAGGTTTCTTGGGATCAATATTCTCAATGTTGACCAAAGTCTCTAATTTATCCCCATAAATGAATCTCCTCAACGATACCTTTCCAACAGTGTATTGAGTTCCCAAAATGGAGATCGTATGCAAAAGTTACACCCCTGGGAAGTTGACATACCAACTACCCCCATCGGGGCCCACAAACCTTTTGGCTTTTCATCTTCCGGGGTTAGGGTTTTGGAGTTTAATTATGTTAAAAATGCCTTTAGAGCCTCATTGTAAGAATCATCTTTTTGTGAATGCGAGTAGTCGTCAAAACTCTTCTCAGATATAAGTTGCCACCATTCTAGCGAGCCTTTCACTCTGTATTTTTACAATTCTATACATTTCGCACATTAATAGAAATTGTGTATTACTATGTCTTTTTGTTTATATATATGATATATTTATGTTATATTGTTGGATATCTAATACATCTTTGTACATTTATTTATTATATCTTCGCTCTCATTTCATGCCGAAAATAATCTGGATCAGGCGAGAGATATAGTCCAAGCCAATGTATCATTCAATTGTGAGACCACTCCTCTATCTTTCTATCGCCTCAGGCATTTCATAAGATATTGAGACTTATCGAGCTAATTCTTACCTTCAAGGGTGAATATTTCATAGAATTGTTAAAGAAGCATGAAAATGGGTTAAACCTCTTACCTAATTTCTTGGAGAACCCAACGACCATCCCTGAGGACATCACGAGATTATAGGTTGGCTCATTTAAAAATCGTTTATGGGAAATTTCTTGGCTTTTCACGAGGGTAACAGGACAAGAAACTACAACCAACATTTCCTTCATGATTCTTTACATTCTATACTTCACGGTCAAGGAACATGTCATATTCGATTAGGGCAAGTTCATTTCCATTGAAATCTCTTCCCAATTATCACAATATAAAAAGGAGAAGAAATTATTTATGTTCTCTTATTTGTTTTTCATGATAGCACATTGCTTTCAATTTATGAGATTGTCTGTGTGTAAGAAGGTAAACTGTGAATTCGACCCGATAACCTTTTTGTATCAAACATTATGGAGGCACAAAGCCTCCCAACATTTTTATGAAGTTTTTAATGACTTTGTCTCAGTTTTTAAATGTTTCATGTCTAGAAAGGACACCCCCCAGATGTCTAACCAGACGAGTAAGTTCCTGTGTAGGAAGGGGACACTGGAACAAATGGAGAATTAGTATTTTCGGTTCCATGGAAAATCCTTCCTTCCTTCCATGCCACATATTTGACAAAATATTTGTTACTGAAGTAGCAAGGAAGTACAAATACTGGTTGCATTTTTTCCATGAAAAGAGAAAAAAACAATTCATACCTCTTCCTTGGAAAGTTGGAGAACTCATATTCAGAAATATGAACAATATTGATAAATTTTCATGACATTTCCACATCCTGAATCTAAGATATGTTGAAAGGATAAAAGGGTTTGACCCTAGCAGAATTTTTGTAGAACATCTACTTGCAATCTGTTTCAACAATTCTTTTATTAATATTGTTCTGAATGAAGACATAGATAATGACTTGGCCACTCCTTCTCATGACATTTGAAACCTAGAAACAATACTAAACAAAAATGATACGTACAAACAGAAAGGAAAACGTCTCGACAAGAAGAGTTCCCAATCCCCAACTGTCACTCCAAAAAGTACAACATCTCAGAGTAGTGCTCGAATGTCCCACCCAATTAAGAAAGAGACCCACATGTCTTCAAGTGAAGGAGGATATAAGAACCCTGCATCAAGAAAAATTGAAAGCTCCCATAAACTGCCCTTGAGGAAGAAAAGAAAAAATATTATGGAAGAAGAGGAAGAACCTTGATTCAAAAGAGACATCCATAGCCTCTCCCTCGAAGATATGGACCTCGAGATTGACATCGAAAAAGTGTTCCCTAATGTTGATCAGCTAGAGGACACAACTCACTAGAATTCTTTGATGGAAATAATTGAGAGTGAGACCTTCTATGAAGAAGAGTCTTTTGTATTTCAAAGAATTTTTTTTGACAACAAGTCCAAAAATTCAATTAGTGAGAAAATAAATGTAAAGAAAAAAAGGGTAAATCTCGTTCATAGGTTAACCTATGGAACATGAGGCCTTCCCAAATTTCCCAAATTCACCGAGCAACTGGAGATTCTCTAGACGATTCTATTGGAGGCCTTGAAGCAGAGAACACCAAGTTAAAGGAAAGAGTCAAAGAATTGGAAGAAGATTTAATGCCTCTCCCAGTACTTTCTAGTCCTTTAGCAATCATTGGGCCTACCACACCTATAGCTAAACTGAAAGGATTTTCAAGCCTACTCACATTAGCCAAGGGATATGTGGAGAAGAACATTAAGAAAATAATGGAATTAATTAAAGAGGCTTGGGAGATGTCAAAGAACATGGTATATTTTGGAATGAGGGCACATGCCTTCCATGACTATTTAAAGGAGGATTTGAAAAATGAAGAAGGTTTTTACCTTGACGTAGTCGTACACTTTGGTTTTAAATTTCCAATACGACAAAGTTGAGAAAAAGAGTGGAGGATCTCCCTTCTCTAAACCAGATAAAACAAATGAACGCATGTTGGAAGGAAAATGTTAAAAACTTGAATAGCATTGTCCAAGCATGTGACCAAGGCGTATTAAAAAAGGAAGAATTATTCAATAGGTTGACTAAGATAGACCTAGACGGAAGCACCAATAAGGTCCAAGACCCTAAATTGATTCTCAACTCGTAGTTCCTAACCTGGCAAGCCTTTGACGAACAAGTTGAGATCTTTGAAGGGTTATCATTTGAAAATTTCTATGGCATTCTTGATTATAATGAAGATGATGTACATAACTGGCTAGTGGATTATTCAGTAAAAAACCAAGATATTGAAGAGCTTTAAGTAATATTTCCATTGATCTAAGGGACTTGGAGGGTGAGCTTTTCAATATAAAAATCCAACATGAAATCAATGTGGCACCAATGAGAAGCTATATCGAAGAGTGATTTTAAAAATCTATCGACAAATTGACCGATGAAGGACAAAAGGATTTTGATACGGTTCAATATAAACGTCGATGAAAGAAATAAAAATACATCAACAAGAAAGTGAAAAGAGAGAGATACCATCATAGTAAGTTTATATTGATCACATCCTTCTTTCTTTGTCGATTTCTTCATCCAGTTACTCCACCTCTTTAAATAGAAAGGTTTAACTGAAGACTGATAATTTCCTTTTTCTTCTTTCCAGGTCTTGTTGTATTCTGTCGCCCACTTTCTTCCTTCTAAAAAATTCATTCTTATAAATATTTTCTTTATGGTCCACGGGAGACCCAATCCCAGTCTTTATGACAATCACATTTAAATTTTGGAGAATATGTGTAACATCCCCAGCCACCCATAGGTCGAGGCATGCTACCTTCAAGCCCTCCCTTGGACTTATTTCTCTTACGATACCTTTTTAAAATTGAAGAATGCATAAAAGAAAAGACTTTGACGACATGCACAACAGTAGTCAACAAACATGAATAGTCTAAAGATTCAATTAAACGATAATTACATATACAACAGAAATACATTCATATACATGTAAATGATACCATAATAGAGAGCACTTATCTTTATGGAAGATGATACCAACTGGTTGCAGACCAAGGACGTTCCACCCAACCGTAGACACCATTGCTCCAAATCTCAATAGCAGTGTCACCCCCGAACTAGGGATATGAATCCACAAGCATGGATGATTTTAAGGGCTAAATTTCGCTCATGGGCTAATTTTCCATGGTTTTTCCAAAAGCGAGATTCGCTATTTTAAAAATGATTTGCCCAAATTCTATAGGATAAAATTATTTTACCTTAAAAATCGCCAAAATTTTATAAAAACTATATAGAATCCTTAGAAATTTGAATATTTTTACAAAAATATCGCCAAACATTTATAGTTGGCATATGAAGGATTAGTAATATTCACCAAGGTTTCTACATTTTAAAATAAATTTCCATCCTTAAAATCATCCCTATCCACAAGGACGGTTCTAGAGTGTACTTGGGTTGCCAAACCAGTCAGCTCTCAAGCTCTCATAGGTTTCCCAACACCCACAACAATCAAAGTACCCAAATCTCTTGTACCTATCATGTACCACCCCAAGAGAATGGACCTCCACCCTTCTCTGCCACGCAGTCCCTTAGGCAATCCCTCTCCTTTATTTTGGGGCCTCCAACATAGTTGGTCTGGAATCTCAAAGATTGAACTCTCAGGACTCGCAGTTGTGAGAAAAACAGGGCACATGCCAACACATCTCAGACATGCAAGCCTCGGGTCATGGCTGGATTGCACCAGTGACCGTTACAACCAACTATCCTGTGGTTAATTTTTCAACAGTTCGGTTCCCTTACCAAGCCAAGACGCATGTGAGGATGGATCAACAGATGGGTAAGTGAGTGCATGGAATTGCATGAGGGAAATGAAGGAACGTACAGGAAATAAGAGAACAATCCATCAGTCCCATGACCAATGACCAACAACCAACGACCATCAACCCCCAACCAACCCCACTATCAGACCAGGGATGGGTTTAAGTATTTTCTTGGGGAAATCAAGAACTTCCTGGCCTTCCCTAAGAAGCTCACGTAACTGATCCCCTCCCTTAAACAAAACGATAATTAAAATAGGAATAAACACTTATCCCCTCAAGCTCCCTCTCTTGTGGAATCATATCCCGCTATAACTCTAGTCCTTGTCCTTATAACATCCATCCATGTATTTATTATTAATGATGATAAAAAACATTACATGTTTTGGGCACACTCACCTTTTAATAATTTTTTGGGCACTCTGACCTGTCAGCATTGTAACAATACATTATTTAAAATGAGGGTTCAAAACATGGGGTGTTACATCCCCTCCCCCTTATTTTGGTACTATCCTTAGTGCATATACAAAATAGAGATCAAAATCTCAAATTTATTCAAAAATTTGTGAGTACTCTGCCCGCATGGCATATTCATGATCCCAGGTAGCATCTTTAGGACCGTAGCAGGTCCACTAAACTTTTACCAACTGTATAACTCGATTCCGGAGAATTTTTACCTTTCTGTCCAATACCCACACTGGCTAAACCTAAAAATCTCCCTATGTCTCTACTTGAATCATATGCCAATCAATAACATGGTTAGGATCATGTACATATTTATTTAGTAAAGAGACATGAAATACACGCCAATCAATAACATGGTTAGGATCATGTACATATTTATTTAGTAAAGAAACATGAAATACATTATGCACATTCATGCAATCAGGCAATGCAAGCATGTATGCAATTGGCCCTATTCTATCCAATATTTCAAATGGACCACAGAATCTGGCTACCAGCTTAGTACAACTACCCAATTTATAAGAGATTTTCTTGGGCTTCAATTTAAAAAGTACATGCTCCCCTACTTTACACTCTCTAGCTGTCATGTTCTTGTCTGCATAAATTTTTTGTCTATCCTAAGCTGCCTTTAAATTCTTCTTGATCTTGACCACCTGGTCTTCCATGTCCTTGAGAAACTCCAACCCAAGTACCACTCTATCTGCTGGGTTGTCCCATCTTACTGGAGTATCGTATTTCCTACCATACAAGGCTTCAAATGGGCTCATTCTCAATGAATCTTGATACCCATTATTATATGCAAACTCAACCTAGTGTAAGTAATCTTCCCACTTAGATGGCTTATCCATCACACACATTCTCAGCATGTCTTCAATTATTTTATTGACTCTCTTTGTTTTCCCATCTTTCTGGGGATGATATTTTGTGCTAAATTTTATATTTGTGCCAAATACTTTAAACAATCCCCTCCATAAATTGGAAGTAAACTATGTATCTCTGTTCGAGACAGTTGTCCTAGGTATCCCATGCAACCTAGCAATTTCCTTCATGAAAATTTCTGCAATGTTAGTCGTTGTATGCGTTGTCTTCACGGGCACAAAATGAGTAGCCTTTGTTAATTTTTCAACCACCACCATGATTGAATCATGTTGCTTATTCATTATGGGTAATCCTGTGATGAAATCCATGGTGATCACTTCCCATTTATTCTCTGGGATTGGCAATGGCTACAACAAACCCGTTGGGTACCTATGCTCAGCCTTCACCTTCTGGCATTCCATATATCGTGTGATGTAATCAGCAACATCCTTCTTCATTCCCAGCCAAAAGAAATGGCTTCTTACTATCGTAATTATTTTATGGTAACTGATATGTCTAGCATAACGAACATCATGCATTTTCTTTAGTACCAAATTCCTCAGTTCTCCAAAACTAGGAACATAGATTCTATTTTTATGCATGAGTAGTATGTCTTCCTTTATCTCATACTCCTTTATTTTTTGCTATACATCTCCTTGATGTAAATTTTCCTTTACCTGTAGGTAATGATGGTCTGTAACAAGGACATCCAAAATTCTTCTCTTCAAGTCTGATTGATGCATACTGACAGCAGTAGCATGCATGAGATGCACTCTTCTACTAAGTGCATCAACAAATTTATTCTCCTTTCCCTTAATATGCTTGATATCGAAGTCATATTCACTTAGAAATTCCAGCCATATTGTTTGCCTGGCATTCAAGATCAGTTATTAAAAACTATACTTCAAGCCAATGTGGTCTATCCTTAATTCAAATTTCTTCCCAATGAGATAATGCCTCCACATCCTCAAGGCGTGAACAATGGCAACAAGTTCCAAGTCATGGGTGGCATAGCTCCTCTCATGTTCCTTAAGCTTTATGGACTCATATCCAATGACATATCCATTTTGCATGAGGACTCCCCCAAGTCCTTTCTTACATGCATCTGTACATACCAAAAAACTTTCATTTGGGTCAACAATCTTTAACACAAGTGCACTAGTAAGTAATTCCTTCAACAGATTAAAATTGTTTTCACACTTGAGTGTCCATTCAAATTTAGTTCCCTTCTTTTGAAAAGAAGTGATGGGATGACAAATATTAGAGAACCCTACTATGAACCTTCTGTAGTAGCTAGCTAATCCCATAAAAGATCTGACGTCTGACACATTTCTTGGTGTTGGCCATCCTCTAATGGCTTCGATCTTCTTTGGATATACTGCTATGCCCTGTTCTGAAATAATGTGTCCCAAGTAATGGATTTGGTTTTGATAAAAAGAACACTTACTCAACTTGGCATACAACTGATGTTCTCTCAGTACTTGCAATACCAGTCTTAAGTGATGTTCATGCTCCTCTTCAGAATTAGAATAGGTAAGTATGTCATCTAGGAATACTATCACAAAATTATCCAAATAATTCTTGAATATGCCATTCATTAAGAACATGAATACAGTTGGTGCATTGGTCAGTCCAAATGGCACCACTACAAATTCACGATTCCCATACTTGGTCCTAAAGGCTCTCTTATGAATGTCTTCTTCCTTGATTCTTGCCTGATGGTATCCTTCCCTCAGGTCAATTTTTGAAAATATCTTTGCTCCTCTTAGTTGATCAAAGAGGTCATCATTTCAGGGTAGAGGATACTTCTTCTTTATAGTGTACTTGTTCAGCTGTTGTAAGTCAATACACAGCCTCAAGGTACCATTTCTTCAACAATTCTTCCAACTACATTTGTAATTCTTTTAACTCTAGTGTTCTCATCCTATAAGGTGTTTTTGGCATCGGGACAGCTCCTCGCACTAAATCAATTGAGAAATATATCTCCCTTCTTGGTGGCCATCTAGGTATTTCTTGGAATACATCATCAAATTCATGTAGTACCGAGAAATATTTGAGGCTTGGCCCCTTTGTATTTTCTATCTCTTCCACATGAACTTCCTATAATTGGCATTCTTTCCTAAAACATCTTTTTAGTTGTAAGGATGAAATCTCCCTTATAGAGATGGGTCTTGGAACTCCTTTCACGGTGCTCTGTTTTCCATTTCCATCAAGACATGTAAATGTCTTCTTATGACAATCTAGGACAACATGATGCTTTTCCAACCAATCCATTCCAATAAAAATATCATAAGACCCCATTGGTATGATATTTAGATGAATACTAGTATTCACGCCATTAAGACTTATGGAACAACTTATGACCATACCATGGATTCTTCTTTTGGTCCCAGTGGCTAATTGAACCAAACTTGCTTTTCCAAGTTTATTTTTCTCCAAATGTAATCTATCCACTATCTTAGGATCAATGTAGCAATGAATTTCTTCTAAATGAATCAAAATAGAAATAGGTTGATTTAGGATCTTACCTTCCACCTCAATCATATTGGATTGGTACTCTGCTTGTCGATCATTTAAAGATACATATATTCTTCTCATATCTTCGACTGTTGTAGCATCTTGGACGTTGTGCACGGTCTTCACTCTGTCCTTTATATGTGGGAAGTCCTTGTACATGTGATCTTCCTTGCATCCCTAGCATTGGATTGGTGGTCTTCCTCTTTTTCCCAAAGAATCTTCTTTCTTGAAATCCCCCTTAGCATACTTATCTTTATGATTTTTAATAGGCTCATTCCTATTAAAGGGAGGTTTGAATCCTTTCCTCCTCTAATCAGACTTTTCATTTTTCTTGTCCTTCCAAAATTTCTATAGGGATTATCTTCCTTGGCCTTTCTCATACAGGAATTTAGCATTCCTGATGGATTCAGTCAAGGTCTTGGGTTCCTCATACTTGATATTTTCCTTATAAAATGTTGGAAGTCCACTTAGAAATCTCTGTATTTTCACTTTCGCATCACCAATAAACCTGACATACTTTAAAAATCCCAAGAAATTCTTCTTGTACTCTTCCATAGTCATGCTTCCCAACCTGAGTTCAAACAACTCCTACATTTTCTTGTCATAGAAATGCTCTGAGAGGTACTCCTCCTGGAAGTACTTCTTGAACTGCTTCCAAGTGATCTTACTTTCATTAAAAAGTTCCACTTTCTTCAGTTGGTCCCACCACATTCCATATTCTAGGTTGGATGAATAGTTATGAAACTGAAAATATCTCATGAGCCCAAGAAACCATGCTTCGACATCATCTTCCCTTTCTCTTTAACCCTCAAAGAAAGGTGGCTTGAGCTTCCTCAACTCCTTGCAAACTATCTACCTCTTGTTTCCTTCTTTGGTGTCTGACAGGAGACAGCTCTGGATTGCTTACGGGATCTTTTGATGCATTTCTGAGTAAGGAGGTGAGTGGTGTCCATGAGATCTGCTACCACTTCTAGAATAACCAACTCTTCCAAGGTCATCTATTCTTTCATGAAACTTTCCTTCTTCCTCTTGTTTTGAGTTTGATCCCTTCTTCATTTGTCTCTACAAATGATCTAATCTCTACAACACTCGAGCATTTATCTAACTTTTCTCTCTCATTAGTCTCTCGTTGTATTCTTTGTAGCTCTGGACTTCCATCTTCAGGCTTCTTATTGTTTCTATTAACATTTCCTGCTCTCCTTTTCCCTTATGTCCATTAGAATATGTCTCTGCATTACCAACTCTGGTATTCTGGCCTTCGGCCTCCTTATCATGACTGGAGGCTCCCTCGCCTTCTTCCATTTCCTCAATACGCATCCTGATTTGATGTGTTTAAACCCCTTCATTCTGCAAAATGTGCAAGGGAGCATTTTTTTAGAATTATGCATATGATAAACAAAATTTCCAAACCATGATACAGGTCTCTTTCTTTTTTTATTCATGGATATCATATCCCTATTCTTTGAAAATAACAGTCTCTTGTTATCCTTGGCCGACACATATTCTCATCCTACGCAAGCGCTTCCTTCAAACCACCCTCCCAGGTGACCGTGACTAGAAACTATGGCTAAATCCTTCCTTAGCACTTTTTTGTCTCAAAGACAACCAATTCAACCCTTATCCCTCCTTCCCTAAACTCTCAATCTGCATATGACCACGACCATGACCCTATGCTTAGCTGAAAAAGTGCTTGTCCAGAGCTTCAGGACTTCAGAACGTTCGGCGAGGACTAGATCAATGGTCCTCGTCTTCTTTCACAATCAACGATCGAGGTCCACTTCGAGACTCTGCACTTTGGGAGTCTGAACCTTCCTCACTTTCCTCCTCCTAGAACACTTTTTACCCGGAGTTCATGATATGCCGACGGGTGTCCTTCCATAGATCAATGGCTATGAATCGCTTCAGCTCTTTGGGCTTTGAAAGTTTCAAACTTTCCTCCTACACTTTCTCCAGGAGTGTTTTCACCTAAACTCGATGATCCTTCGACATGTGTCTTCTGGAATCAATGGTCAATATGCAATCCGGCCTTCAATCCATCGGGAGTTTTCAACCCAACATAACCTCTCACATATTTCCCCTCCAGAGTGCCCAGTCTCTGGACTACATGATCTGTCGCCATGTGGTGAAATACTGGAAGCAGAAACATGGCCCAATCAGGTGGGTCACACGTGTCATGTTCTGACTGACTTTTCAATACTCCAAATGCTCAAAACTTACTAACACATGGCACACATCCCATGTGTCCACGTCATCCCAGGTGATGTCTGTAAGCCATGTCATTTTGGGAATTCTAGGATCCACATCACCTCTAGGTGGCGTCATCGTGCCCCATCACTTTGGCTCTTCGGGCTTCGGGACTTCGGGATTTTCCATGCTAGTACACTTCCAATTCTCCCAAACTCCACATTCCCAAACTGGCCAATCTGTCTCCATGTGTCCTCCTGGATCATCCGACTAAGATTCACTTCGGGTCTTTACCCAGAGTCCATGGATCTGCACCACATGCACTCCTTAATCTGACGATTGAGGCTTACTTTAGGTCTTTGGACTTCAGAAATCTGAAACTTCAAACCCCTCGAAGTACACATGATTCTGTCGCATGTCCTCTTGAATCAGATGATCGAGATTTACTTCGGCTCTACGGCTCTCCAGGCTTCGGGAGCTTCAAATCTCAACTGAAAACCTCTTGAACAGATTTCTCCGGAGTTATTGATCTGCTGACACGTACCTCTTGGTGATCAACGGTCAGTATCTACTTCGGCTATACAGATTTTCTATGTTCGAGCCCTAACATGCCACATCACTGCATGCCTTTCAATTTGTGGGGGCACAGATCAATGGTTTGGAGTAACTCGCTTTTCACCCTGTAATTCTCCTGATGTTGGCACGTAACCCCTTGAGGAAATTGTGGTTTGGCTTGTGGGACYGCCTTGGGAAATTATCTCCCATGCAACTTGGTTCCCCGCAATGCCTCTTGTCCGTTGTTCTCACTCTCCAACAGGATMTGACAGTGGTGACCTTAGAACTTGCTTCCTTTTCATCAGACAACCCCTATTCACCTATCCTCYGATCCAACGATCCTGGATCTCTCCTAATCCTATAGTGGCGATCTCTCTAGAATTCGAAAGGGACGGTCACAATCCTTCGAAACCCTTACACGAGTATCTGAAGTTATATCTCCTACRTAGATTCTGCAATGCCATTCCTCCTGATATTTTCAACTCCAAGGTTAGAATTCGATCTCAACCCTGAGACTCTGACCAAYARCCCCAGCCCATACTATCCCGTTGTTTCAACCAGAAGCTCCAATACTATTATGTAACATCCCCAGGCACCCATWGGTCGGTGCATGYTACCTTCAAGCCCACCCTTGGACTTCATTCTCTTACGATACCTTTTAAAAATTGAAGGATGCATAAAATAAAAGACTTTGATGACATGCACAACAGTAGTTAGAAATCATGCATAGTCTAAAGATTCAATTAAATGATAATTAAATATATGACAAAAATGCATTCATATACATTTAAATAATACGATAACAGAGAGAACTTATCTTTATGGAAGATTACACCAACTGGTTGTAGACCAAGGACGTTCCACCCAACCATAGACACCACTGCTCCAAATCTCAACAGCAGTGTCACCCCCGAGCTAGGGATATGAATCCACAAGGACGGTTCCAGAGTGTAATTAGGTTCCCAAACCAGTCATCTCTCAAGCTCTCACAGGTTTCCCAACACCCACAACAATCCAAGTACCCATATCTCTTGTACCCAGCCTGTATTGGCCCAAGAGAATGGGCCTCCACCCTTCTCTGGCATGCAGTCCCTCAGGCAATCCCTCTCCTTTATTTCAGGGCCTCCAGCACAGCTGGTTCAGAATCTCAAAGATGGAACTCTCAGGACTCACAATTGTGAGAAAAACAAGGCATAGGCCAATGCATCTCAGACATGTAGGCCCTAGGTGATGGATGGATTGCACCAGTGACCATTACAACCAACTATCCCATGGGTAATTCTTCAACAATTTAGTTCCCTTCCCAAGATAAGACGCAGGTGAGGATGGATCAACAGATGGGTAAGTGAGTGCATGGAAGTGCGTGAGGTAAATGAAGGAACGTGCAAGAAATCAGTGAACAAGCCATCAGTCCCACAACCAACGACCATTGACCCCGAACCAACCCCACAATCAGACCAGGGATGGGTTTAAGTATTTTCGTGAGGAAATCAAGAACCTCCTGGTCTTCCCCAAGAAGCTCACATAATCGATCCCTTCCCTTAGAGAAAAGGGTAATTAAAATAGGAATAAACACTTATCCCCTCAAGCTCCCTCTCTTGTGGAATCATAGCCCCATATAACTCTAGTCTTTGTATGTCTAACAGCCAGCCATGTATTTATTATTAATAATCATAAAAAAAATTACATGTCTTGGGAACATTGGCCTTTTAATAATTGTTTGGGCACTCTGGCCTCTCAACATTGTAACAATACATTATTTAAAATGGGGGTTCAAAACCTAGGGTGTTAGAATATGTAATAAACTATATATTTTTTAGAAATTTCAAGAGAGCTATTTTGGGAACAATCTCAACTATAATTTGTAACCCAGTTTTATGAATATAAAGTATTTGAGGTTGATATATTGTTATTTTTATTTGAGTTGCCTATGTATCACTCTGTGAAAGTTCTCTTATGCATGCAAATGATTTATTTTTTATTTTTATGTGATCAGAAATCGTTAGCCCAACTATGATGGATGCGAGGAAATTTTCTTATTTACTTTAAATGTGTGAATGTGTGTGGTTCCTTGTCCATTCTAAAGAACTTTGTTTAAAATAAATTAAAACATTTTCCATTTTTTTCTTCTTTTCTTTTTCTTTGATTACCATGTCAGACTTCTGTAAAAGTCCCACATTCTGAGGACCTAGAGTCCCATGAAAATCATAACAGAGTAGTACCACCTCTATAAAAATGTAGGGGGATTTGTATCCTCGTGATGTTTCCATTTAAGTCCTAACAGATTCAAGCGTCAACATTTTTTTTGACCATACTGGGGACATGAATTGAAAATTCATAACCTATCCCAGCGTTTGTGAAAGAATATATGACTTTACACCAGGGTAATTAGCCCCATTTGGAAATTAGATTGAATAATCAATGAAGCATTTTACACCAGTTGTACAATCTGGTAATTGTAAATGCTAACCTTGTACAATATCTACTGCAAACAGATATTTAGTAAAAGAATAGAAAATATATAATGGCAAATACAAACATTACACAGAGATTTTTCCGCTGGAAACCCAAACCGGGAAAACCAACATATTCTATATTCATTCATATGTGTTACATTGTTTACAATACAATATACATATAGGAGACAACAACATCAAAAACCCTAACCCAATGGCCTGGATTACTCCATAACCCTAATTCCTTAACTAGAAATAGAAAACCATCCGCAAAAACCATGTGCCAAAAAACCACCTAAATATGTGACATATTTCCCAAGGCAGAATGTTTTTTATCATGCAAAGAATATAACACATAGCCAACAGTAATAAAAAAAACCCATAATCGAGAAGATTTAGAAGGGTCCTGGTGGATCTTAGTCCAAGAAGAAGAAAGAGAAATCCTCTGAAGACAGAGGAGAGAAGAATGACAAGATCGAAGAAATCAAAGGCTAGCTAGAGCAGCACAAGAACAAGGTAGATATTGAAGCTGGATGAATACAAGGGACCCATTACCAAAAGTAAAAGTAAGAAACTCTATATTCTTAGCAGTGAAAATTCTATCCCTAAAGTCCCCCTAGACATGGAAACGAGAAACAAAAAGCCCCGAGATGAGAATCATGAGGAGAGACAAGGAGGTCGAAGAGACACCACAAGAAATCAAGGCCAGGGTTTGGAAATAGAAGGAGGGTAAGAGATTCCCCTCTTAGTATTATAGGTGAACAACATGAGGTCCCTATTCCCCCTAAAGGAACCTTAAAGTAATTTTCTAGAGATGGAACAATCGATGCAAAGAGGCATCTGGACTTATTTCTTGACGTTTGTGACTTTCACCGAGTTGAATATGACGACGTTATGGTAAGGTTGTTTCTGCAAACCTTATCAGAAATATCTTATGAATGGTATACAATGTTGCCTAGTATATCCATTCTCTCATTTAACAACCTCGAAGCTATGTTCCTAACTATGTTTTCCCCTCCAATATCTTACCATACCCTCCTCACCAACTTCACGCAAATTGGGTTGAGGAAGAATGAAAGGATGTGAGATTTTAATCTCAATTTCAATAAGACCTTGAGTAGAATTCTAGAAGATAAAAGACCAAATGACCCGGTCATTCTCAGTTTTTATAAGAATGCAATGCCACCAAATGTAAAATATGCCATCATAACATCCCAAATGGACACTTTGGAGGAGGTAATGACTAAAGCCACTACGATGGAAGAAATTATGATTGAAACGGGTGCCGACCCTAACAATTATACTGGGAAGAGTACAAAGGTAGATAGGGGGATTAAATATTGATAATAAAGGAACTTATAGTTCAATAAAGAATGAAGAATTCAAACCTCAAGAATATTTGAATCAAACGGTGGGAGGAATATTTTTTAAGTGGACCATACCTGACGTAAAGGTTGACCTTGTGGCAGTGCAAGAAACTAAGCAAAGAATTGAAATTGCATAGATGAATAGAACCATCAAACAAATGTAGAACGAGATAACTAGACTGAGAAGGGGAGATAATTACATGCCAAATCCAATAATGTCAATCCCCAAGCAAAGGAGGAACCCTCCCCCCAAATATAGAGTGATTTTTGAGAATACTAATGACCCACAAAGAACAAAGGTTCCGAGAAAGCCTACTCCAAACACACTTTTTTTGGATGATGTCTATGAAGAACAATTAATTGATCAAGAAAATTATTACTTACCTGATGAAAGATCCAAAACTATGTAAATGGAAGGATTTGAGACATCCATGTATATATTTGGAGAGGGAAAAAAGGATCCCAAATCGTAAGACAATGTTTCCCAAATGAGAGGATTTGTAAATAGACCCAAGAATAAAGGAGACTCTGATAAGAAAAAACAAAAACAAAAATAAAAATAAAAAACAAAATAAAAAATGTCAAATGAGAAAGTGACAGATGGAAATGGAACCAAAAGGAAACACCTGGTGTCAAGCTCCACTCAAATGATGTATAATGTGGTGGAGGACCTAAGTAAATTGAGGATAACTTTTCCTTTTACGAAAGTCGTGAAGATTCCTTAGCAAAGACATAAAATTTTGAAGTTGTCTAAAAGAACTGAAGTTGTCGTTATCAATCCAAAATAGAGCCAGATCCCATCAATTTCCAAGCCGAGAGGTAAAATTATTCCCTTATACATTTCAATTGAAAATCATGATGTTGCATTACATAATTGTTTAGTTGACACTGGTGCGAAAAATAATATAATGTCTCTTGCGGTCATGGGGGAATTGGGCATGAGTTGCACTAATTATTATGAAACTGGTGAGATCATATATGCAATTGATTCTATAAAAGTGCCATAGTATGGAGAAATCACATATTTTTGTGTTTGGATTACAAAATCCCTCCATATCATTATAGTTTTCAATATTATTGTGGTATACCTTCCTCTAGCATATGGAGTTGTGCTGGGAAGAGACTGGACATCCATGATCGAAGATTATATAATGAACGATGAAAGCTGTATGATGCTACCAGGAAAGGAGGGAGCGTTGATTAAAGTACCCCGTGAACCTAGAAAACTCTTCTCTTTCAAGAATAAGGACAATGAATTGATGGAATATTATATAGATGTCGAGATTGGAAATTATGCTATCCTATACATGGAGCACAACAAAATATTAGAGCAAGCTAAAGGCGCATGGAACCAAGAACGCTTGTTTGAAGGATACTGGAGGACGTAATTCGATGGAGCCTATTCTAAATCTCGGAATGAAGTTGGAATTGTTCTTTTGAGTCAAAATAAGACTATGCATCCCCACGCTATAAGACTGGAGTTTTCATCCACAAATAATGAGGAAAAATATGAAGCTTTGATCTAGGGGATGATTCTTGCACAGGAAATGAAAATAGAAAATATCGTTATAACTGGAGACTCAGATTTGTTCATAAATAAGGTTACCCAGAGGTATAAAATAAAAAAGGAAAGACTTAAGTTGTATTTCAAAAGAGTTAATGCGTTGATGGAATTATTCAGTTCCTTCAACATTTATTTCATTCCAAAAGACAAGAATCATAATGCCTATTCACTAGCCTTGGCGGCCTCACTATCAAATACATACGATGTCCAAAGAAAAGCTTCTTTCCAAGTAGAAAGAGATTTTCGACTATCCACTCCTAAAAACATCGAGTACTTGCAAGTATTTGAGAACGATGAACAACTAGAATTTTTTTTTTAAATGATGATGATGAAGAAGACGATATCTCATCTGTCGTCCCAAAAGATTGTATAAAATTTGAATCTTTTTTCATGAAATATGATCATTCCAAGAATCTCCATGAAGAAGTTTTAGTTCGTAAGGTGCAAGAAACGAGAAAAGTCAATATTGGAATGAACAAGTCCCCGAAATATGTCCACTTGGGAGTTGATTACACCACTGAAGAGATTGAAAAATAAGTTTCTTTATTCAAGGAGTATATTGATGTGTTTGCTTGGAACTATGATGATTTTAAAGCCTACAATAAAACTATATTCCAGCATATCATTCCTTTGAGGGAAGAACCGAAACCAATAAAACAAAAAATAAGGATGATGAATCCCAAGCTGAAACCTCTGGTAAAAATCGAATTGGAGAAGTTGAAAGAGGCAGGGATAATTTATCCCATAAAACATTCAGAATGAATTTCAAATACAGTGATTTTAAGGAAAAATACTGAGGAAATTTGGATGTGTGTTGATTTCAGAGACCTTAATAAAGAAAGCATAAAAGATAGTTTTCCTTTTCCTAACATGAATTTTCTTCTACAAAAAGTTACTAGATCAGCGTGTCCTTGTTGGATGGTTTCTCTGGATATAACAAAGTCTTGGTGGCTAAGGAATATAGGGAAAATACAACATTTATCACACCATGGGAAACATATGCATATGCTAGAATGCCCTTTGGTTTGAAGAATGTTGGAGCCACATTCCAAAGGGCCATGGATCATGCATTCAATGGGTTGATAGGAAATTTTATGGCAGACTACCAAGATGACATGATAGTGCATTCAAAGAAAAGGGAGGATCATATCCATCATTTAAGAAAGGTTTTTGAAATATGTAGATTATATTGCATTTCTTTGAATCCAAAGAAATGCTTGTTTGTTGTGACTCAAGGAAATTTTTTGGGACATATTGTACTGAGAATCGGTAGCGGGGCTTCGCCGCCAAGTAAAGGAGGGTGAAATCCTACATTGTTCTCCATTTAGTCATTTCCATAATTTCTTCTCCTGAGCAGTCTGTGTGAAAGAATATATATGTTCTTTTTTATTTCTCTAATATTCAACTCCCACGGGAGTGCATTGATTTTGTGCAAAGTATTTTCAATTATACTTCGAAACGTGGGTTTCGATATGAAATTACTACTGGGTATCCTGAAGGAGGATAATAGAAAAATGTTTATGGGTATAGAGGGGATTTCTATGGGTACATCAGATCTAATAACCCTACTGTTTTCGGTCCTTAATAGGAAAAGGAACTACAAGGTGATACAAGTGATTGTAGAGCCTAGGCGCAACCTAATTGCTCTTTGTTCAGAAATCTCATTACTTGTGGAACCGGGTTTGATGACTTGGGGCCTATCTCATTTGGAGACAAAGACATGGGCCTTGTCTAGACCTGTGTTTGGAGCGAATAGTTCAGGATTCTCCAGAAGTAAATGAGATCTTATGAGATTCAGGTTGCGAAGAAGAAGTATCCCATTTTTCCAGACTTTATGCTTTTGTGAAGTGGCAAGGCTTCCCCGCACCTTATAAGGCGGAAGAGTTGGGTAGAGAAAAAAAAAAGGTATTGAAATGGTTAGCACACAACCTCATGGTTGAATGATGATCAGGAGAATTTCAACTACTAATAGTCGATCAACCAGAGACACAAAAAACATTATTTATGCAACTAATCTATGAATTCTTCGAAATATACTTTTGTGATCTCGACCTTCATAATTTCTCTGGTGCAGATCCTTTAGGTAGCTTGTGTGTAAATGAATTTACATGATTCATGCATGTTTTTGGAATGAACTTGAGCTACAAAACTACCCCAAAGATGCCCTTTCTTGAAAATCCCAAAGCACAAATACAACATATAGAGTGTGTCAGGTCACACCAACCTTATCAGCTGAGACCGTGTTCCATAGACCACTTAACCACCCAACCTTATACTTCTTCCTACCCACTCCTCATGATCCTACACCTGTAGTAACAAGCTACAAAAAGTAATAAGTGTCAAACGATTAGTATAAGTTGTCTAACCATGGTGGAAACCACTTTCTAACACTCAGTGCAACCCAATAGCTGCGATTGGTCAAAATAATTAGATTATTGAGCACCAGAAACAATCTCGATATTGAGTTCATTGAAATTGAAACCAGAAAGGTGAGCAATGATTGCCGCCAACCCAAATGAAAAAATCATACACAATTGGCCCAAACATTTACAACCATTATCCAAGTTTAAATTACAACTTGACGAATTCATCTACATGGGATGTTTATGGGCCACTTAATCTTCCCATTACTTGTACAACATATTGATGATTCCTCTGCCTGGCCGATTGTTCCACGGTTAGGAATGGAATTGATACCCTAGGAACCAAAGCGACATGATCTGAATCTAGATCTTGCTTATAATTGGGTTGCGACAACCTTATGCTGTCGATCTCCCACATTCTGTATTTCCAGGTTCTCGACCTGTTATTCAATGGACTAAGAAACATGTATGGATTTATTTATTATAGTTTTATCGATAAGGTGGATCACATTTTTTGGATAGAACATGGTAGACCATTGGTTTATTGGTTCTCGTGGCACTGGCTAGGGAATATGTGTGCATCATAATATGGGGAAAGCACCCTAACCATAATTCTCGTTCATTCTTGGGCTTACAGAACAATCGTCTCGAACGTGGGAGACATAATCTGCAGGTCATGGTGGGTAGCGTAGATGCTCCTTAGGCATTTGGAACAAATCTCCGATGCTTCCATTGGTATGAGGTGAAGAGGTTGTAGGCTAGGTGAATGTATAGAAGCAAGCTCTGTCCCCTTCGTCTATGGCCAGTCAATAGCTAACTTGGGTTGTGTGCTTCTGGTATATCATCTGTAAAGGTGGAGATAAAGGAAAAGGTAGGAGAGGCAAGAGCATAAAAATAATAAGGAGCAAGAGCAAAGGCAAGGACCGTTCAATACAGAACTCTTTCCTTCTTTCCTCTAATCTTTAGCCAGTGAAGTAAATCTGAGTTAGTCCGCAGTGTGAGATCAATTATCATTATGAAATCAATGTGATAATATCGGAAGGTAAGGTTACCCCAATAGGATCTATTCTCATTATGAAATAAGGGAGATATATGGAGATAATGACCTTGAGTTAACGAAAGATAATATACTATCTCTTTATTTCTTAATATACGTTGTTTATGTTTCCACCAGTTTGTCCCTATCATGAATGTTTCTACCATTGTTATATTAATCCATTCATCCTTAGTGGTCCACCCCTATGTTGTGTTCATGCATGACGCACCTAATGATCATACGATGCCTCTAAACTACTATTCTAATGTGATGTCTAGCACTTGGGTGAGCTCCTTAGGTTCCTATTCCCCTTTTGTATCTAGCCTTTAGTCACTAGTTTGACTCATTTTGACCCCTCGCCCATTTAGGGAATTTCCTAACTTCATGGGTTTGGGGCACAAACCTTCAACTTGGGTCCATGGTCACTTAGGATGCCTTAATTAGGGTCCATATCCTCCCAAGATCATTTGGGATTTGCTATTTATGGAGTGAACTTGGGTAAAACCCTTAAACCTTCTTGATCTTTTGGCACTAACTATAACACGGATTTGTTTAGGGTGTTGTGATTGTTAATCTGCTAGTTGCATAAGAGAGGGCCATTTTGGGCCTCAAAACCCGCCATTATACCAAACCCACAACACACAGTAAAAAGGTGAGGTATGAAAGTGTTGTATGACTTGGGTACCCTAACAACTAATCCAACGTTATCTTAAACCTTTAGTTTTCTCCTTTGCCTATTTATACCCTTTTATTCCTCTCTGTAAGCTCTGTTGGACTCTTCTATTCAAATCTTTTACCTTGTAAAACTCTGATTTATAGGAACGAAGTCGCTCGACCAAGGGGAGAGTAATTTCTTGCTTGTCCAAGTTACTTATTGATGAGGGGGGGCAAGGTACACACCTGATTTAGTTGTTTAACTCCTCCCACCTCTTTAGGGATTCTTGCACCTGTCATCTCCAACACCTCTACAGGGACTTCTTTGGCCATCTTGGTTCCAATCTTACAAATCTTATTGATTCATCCTAGGGCATGTTCATTGACATAGTTCCACTCATACCTTGGAAGTTGAAATTCTAAAACCTCATGGAAGGTTCCATCATAGCTAGGGAAAGGGAGGTATCATCCCCTCCAAGAGCACCATGTCTATATATTATGCATACCTCATTGATTTACCTTTAGAGTAATAGATCCAGTGGCTATTGGTTATATGAAATGGGAGATTGCATTTTACAGGGTCTTTCAAAAATATTTTTCTGGGGGTTAATACACTATAGAATAGGTAGGGAAGTGCTTGCAGAAATCAGTGCTTGCTCAAATAAGTAAGGAAAAGTAAGTAAGAAAGAAGGGAAGTTAGGACCATCAGCTGGAAAGTACAACCAGGAAGTAAGGCAATTCTTCCTAAAGTACACTTTATTAGCCCATTTCTTGCAACTTGATTTCCTAAATAGAAGGGAGACAGATAGGGGATACGCCAGAGTGGGAAAGAGAGGGTAAGAAAGAAGGAAAGGTTAGGTCAGGTTAGGAAAGGTTAGGTAAGGTTAGGTAATGACAAGCATAAGGCAAGTCTATAGAGCGGGTTACTCTCTCCTTTACCGGGGAATAAGTCCACTCACTTCGTAACTTCGAGAAGCCATTCAAGTGTAGGAAATCACTCTCACTCGAAGGCTATTTCCTCATCACACTTAATGAAGACCCTTCTCGAAGACCTTAGTTGACCGAATACCTTCCTTATCGAAAGATGACCGAATACCCTCACCCTTTCATGGTGAGGAGGTGAACAAGGTGGATCGTGGCATTGTCCTGGACGTTTTCATTGGTGCGATTCAGAAGTTGTAATGTTTTCCTAGTGGCATTGTCCTGAGATAATATAATCAATCCATGTATGTATGTCGAAGGTCCTGAACCGTAATAGGAGTAATCCCACTAGCTACCTCTCGCTTAGCATGCTTCTACGCTTCCTTAACAAGGAAGTGAACTCCATGCTTCTACACTTCCACAAAGAGAGGATACATTACGTAGCAAGGTAGATAATTATGACCTACTTATTCTTACCAGGATGGCCCCCTTATTTCCATTCTGTGGGAAAACAGGAATGGATGAAAGAAAAACCCTTGTTCCCTCGCTCCACAGGAGTTCAATGGGTGTTACTTAGGTGTTTCTAAAAGCTACTTAATGGGTTATCGTATCCTCTACTATTGGTGAGAAATTTGTTGAAAAGTGCGTGCCTTTTTTTAGCATATATAAGATTTCGACTGAGAGGCCATTATACCCCCGGGTTTACGCTTGCTAAATTCTTGATTGGAGTGATCTCGAGCCCTCGAAAAGGAGTGGGGAAAAAATCAATAATTTTTTGCATTCACGATGTGACCCAACTTTAACATAATGGATGTCGACTCCCCAGGAAATGTAAAAAATATCATAATGAATGAAGTTCTCCATTTCCACCCGTCCCGGAAAAATTATTAATTGCTCATCTAATTCTTTTCCCCAATGGTTGGCATCCAGGTCGAGTGCTTCGCTCTACCCAACCCCTTCCTTCTTATTCGATCTAGGGCTTCGCCCCATTCGAATCAATGGATGAAGAAGTAGTAGCTACTAGCCCATTCCTATCTATGTCATATTACGTATATAACAATGGATCCAACGAAGGAATATCGAATGAGAAAGGAGGGGCAGATCAAATAATGAACAAGCTTTGGCTCCACTGTGCAACTATTCACTCTACTTGTTCAGATGGGTTCCAACCCCTTCCAGATGTATGCGTACTTTCATAAGTCCCTTAGTGAGTGCTCCCTCCTGGAATATCAATGTAGTAAATTGAATGATAGAACACAATATGAAGAACCGCGACCGTTGGTCGTAATAGATCGACTCGAATGCTAGTTCTTGCTCCAGTGTTCAAGTTACATTCTAGGGAAGGATGACGTACCACGATACTTCTCGTTTCGTCGAGCCTTGCTTTGGTCCCCGGTTCGATGGTTGTACGTGCCAAAAATCCAGTACATCCCGCCGGGGGTAGAAGTTCTTTGTGACACCCTAGGGTTACCCCCTTCATTAGGTCCTTACCTCTTTGCTATGACCTCCCAGTAGTTCATATAGGAGATACTGCCACTCCATCCCCACTCGTGGTTACGATGTCAGATGTTCAAATAGCGGAGATTCATAAAAAAGTATCACGTATGCTTTATTGTTCTAGTCTCTATATACGTTGATATCAGTGTAGTTTGATAGCAGGCAGATTCACCAGCAATAGAGAAAGCCACCATTGTAGTGGTGAAAAAAAAATGACAGCCATTGTGAAGTGTTCCATCACTGAAATATAGTCTCTCTAATTTCAGACCAAGTTGGTATTAGAGCTAGGTTCAATATTACTTGGAGTAAAGCATGTATGGTTAAGACCCGAGGTGGGTACAAAAAGAGCGAAGATTCACTTTAGCCAGGATTGCAAAGGATCAGACAACAAAATATGGAAGTGTTTCCTCACGAAGAGAAACACCAAGAGGACCTAGAATTCAGGTTTTATCTAATGGAATAGAATATTGTTGTGCTAATAGAGATAATGACCCATATTTTGAAGACAATGGTGGTCAAGAAGGAAGAACGTTCAACCACATTTGAGCACGAAGAGTCAATATTGACCCGAAGGAGACCAAAGATAAGAAGCTAGAAACCTTGATTAATGGGAAATCTTAACATAATTGCTTGTGTTTCTCTTCGCAACGATACCCCATCGCAATCTACTCCATCAATCGCAACCACCTTAGCTGTTGGATAAACAACTGCAACTAGTACTGCTTTTGTTCTGTAAACAAGAAAAGCTAGACCTGCTACTGGATCTGCTGGTGGATATACTACTGTTATCTTGAATGTTCCCTATGACAAGTTTTATTTCTTAGATGTTTCTATGAATGGGTGATATACAACCGAAGTGGGAGCGTAGTGAAATCTACCAGAAAATGTATAAACCAATCAACTTTTGGCTAAGTAATTTGCAATGGCCACATATTTTCATTTTTCTAGAAAAAAAATTGATTTTGATAGAGATTAGTGAGAGGCTAGAGGTTTGTTAGAGAGATACTTAGCTTAGTAGATCTAGATGCTTGGATTATTCTTGCTAATAATTAACTAGATTTATTACTATCTTAGCTTATAGCTTTATAGTTGCTTGCCTAGAGATCAGACTGATTGCCTATATATTGGAAGGTCTTTTGTTGGATCATTGGGAAAGCATCGAGATTGGGATCATGAAAACCTTGAAAAACTTTTATATGACCATCATCTGGAAATAAACATGCGAGTTGGTGGTATCCCATGTGTTCTTCCCTTAAGACAAGGTGTCCCTTAGCATCATTGCCCCTGTGAGTACCTACACCCAGAATATAGCCATAGCCTTGGGGTAAGCCTTTATAATCGACATGTTGGTGGAAGTCCCTCTCGTAAGTCCCTGTTTCCTCGTTCAAGTAGTCAATGTGGTATCAAGGATAAACAAAACACAAATACAAGTAGTTGTCTATAGTAATCACTTAATATAGAAATCACCAGCTAATCAATAAACCAATCAACATTGAGAAATTCCAATCCCACCCAATCAAATTAATTCCAACCAATAAAAGAAAGAAATAAATCCCCAAAATATTAGCGTTTCTAGTCCTTTGCAATCTCCTTGTGTTTCAAGTCCTCCCCTTCAGTAGATTCCCTATCCCTCTTACAGCTATAGTAGCCAGTTAAGTAACAGTAGCAGTGGATGTTGGATCCCTGAAGGTGACCCCAAAAGTGGTGGAAGTTATAAGTATCACCCCTGTGTGTGTCCAAGTAAGACCCGTGATAAAAATCTGTTTGTTGGGCCTTATGGTAGGCATGATGAAAGAAATCCCTTAGGTGAAATTCAGCAATACTTAAAAAGATAAAATAAAGTAGTTAAGAAGATACAACAAGTAGTAATTTCTATAGCATCCATTAGAACTAGACTCCACTAAAAAATCAATCAGCTAATCGGTTTGGTCTACTCCTCCATCCTCCAAACCATCAACTAATCCTAAAATGTAGTTTAATCTAGTTTGATCATTCCCACTAATTTCTCGATCAATTCCACCCATCATCATTTTAGTCAATTAATCCAACTTCAACAATAATCAATCGCTCCAAATCAGTCTTATTTCAATCCATAAACTTATAGGTTGGGTTGAATAAAAACCAAGAGCACAACCAATTTATTGAATTGACCCCTTGGGACAATTTCTAGTGCTTAGAGGATTGTTCCCTGGCTTGTCTCATGTTGGTGGTTATAGGTAAAGGGGTTATTGGACTGTAATTGTTCTTGCTTCTTTTACCAGAGAAATGATTGGATCTGCTACTTTATCTGTCGTAAGTATCAAGCAAATAGAAATAAGAGGTAAGTTATAGACATAATATAAGGTGAGTAAGGCAGAGATTCTACACTAGTGCTTGGTAGGGGCTCTGTAACTTGGTATGAAAAGCCTTTGTATGAAAATCCTTTGTACTTTATGGTTTATTTTATTTGTTGTGGGTGTTTTCCTTGTCTTATAGAAGAATTGAGGAGAGTGTCTAATATGTCAAGTATGTCACATTGATTACGTGAGTGAAGAGTGTATTTATCTGGATGTCTTGTAGAGGTTGGGTTAGTTGGTCAAACTACTAGTAATAATGCATGTGTAAATGAGGTTATGGTTCCGCCTACTGTGTTTTGTTCGTTTCATTTTCTTAGGTAAAGTGTATCATTTTTCTGAGTTGCCTTGATTCCTAGCTTCTTATAAGTAATAGATTCCTTTCCTTGTTTGTTTGACCTAAGAGAGTCTAATATTTATACTTTAATAACAAGAAGATAATTGAGAACATTCTATCTTTGACCTACCGCTAAGGGGCTACTTTCTCTACCTTTAAATGGTCTTTTTATGGTCTTGTGGTTGAGTGTGTGTAGTTATTTCAATCTATAGGTTAGGGGTAAATTTGTTGTAAAAACTACTAGTTA
>ML780577.1:447957-478651 GCA_009831015.1 Picea engelmannii
GATAAAGCTCTTTCCTTTGCTCGATTTGGCGAGTATCATCTCGAGTGCGATCATATTTTCTCTTGCGCAAACTTTTGTTTCCCATGATTTTTATAGTTATCTGTAAAAGATATGTTCAACAAAGACTTCACCTTGAAAAAATGGTCAACATTTATCTTTAAACCCATAAATTGTTATTCCAATAAAAACTTGAACAAACATCATTTACCTTATTCAACAAAAACCAAAAAGATGATTCGAAACTTTGTTTAAGTGTTTTAAAAAACCACCATGTATCGATATCGATCCTCCGATTAAGCCTATGGAATAGAGGGAATAAAGAAAAAAAGAAAAGAATATAGCGGCAATCAGTAATAGAAATATTCTGAAATCCTTATCCTCGAGCTCATATCTTTTTGTTCATTTGATGGATTGTGTTAAATTTGTTAGGTTTCAATCCTATTTATACAATTTCGCGCGAAAAAACCTATACGACGTGTCGTTTCATATTTTCCGACGGTTGGAATTTGTCCGACAGTGTTTCGGCCAAAAGAATTAGATTTTCGGCCAAAAGATCTGGAAACCGTTTAGTTTGACGGATTCCATTAGATTTTATCCTTTCGGCTGAAAAATTAATTTTTCGGCCGAAATATATTTTCGACCGAAAAAATGAAATTGCAACTGAAAACCAAAACCAGAGAAATGCCCCAAGCATAACTAAACTTCAGAGGTTGCGGACTCCTACAAACATTGAGAATTTTCTTTTGAAAATGACACCAGCATTTTAAAAATTGAATCTACTTTCAATTCGTATAATTTGTTTTCATTTTCGTTATTTTTATCTAATTTTATTTAATTTTTAAAAAAACTCACTACATAATATTTTCAGCAGACATTATGATTCGGTGAAATGAAATATTGGTATCTCAAAAAATATATAGTGAAAAAATTTGAAATATATATATTCATAATCCTTAAACTATTCTTTTGAAAAGGGTATATTTAAATTTTAGTTTTAAGTAAAAATTAAGATAGATACAAGGTGTAGAAAAACATGTGTTTAAACTCTGCAACGTTTTCAACTTGGTCAACTTCAAAAAATTCTAGAAATTATAATATTCATCCGTAAATTCAAAATAATAGTCATAATAAAATAGAGTCTCTGTAGATTGTTGTAGTATATTTTTTTTCTTCAAAACATAAGTTTAATAATATATACATTGTTGTAGAAATAAGTAACTCATTATCATTCATTTCATGTTTAAGAAACATACTGTTAAACAATTGTCAAATTGACATATCAAATCGTGATAAAAAAAAATTGAAAAATAGTCATTGGAAAGCTAACACAATTCTTCACAAGTGTTTTTTTTACTGTAAAGTGAAATTCTAAATAAAAAAAATACTTTTATATGTCGGAAGTTGAATAACTTGTGAAAATACAGTTTTTTTTCTCATAAAACAAGCAAAAGTGTAACCCATCTTCATGATTTCACCCAATAAGAGAAAGAAGTCTGAGGTCGGGCTTGTAGGTAGTGTACCCAACCTATGGGTGGTTGGGTATGTTATAGTTTGGTATCAGAGCTTCTGGTTGAAACACCGGGCCAGTATGGGCCGGGTCTATTGGTCAAAATATCGTGGTTGAGATCAAAATCTAACCGGGAAGTTGAAAAGATCAGGAGGAATGGCATTGCAGAAGCTACACAGGAACTGGATCATCATAGAACCTCTGTGAGGGTTCGAAGGATCGTGATAATTCCTTTTTAATTCAGGTGCGATCACCACTGTAGGATCGGGGAGATTTGGGATCATTGGCTCGAAGGATAAGTAAACAGGGGTCGTCCAATGAAAAGGAAGCAAGGTTAAAGGTCGTGACTATGAGATCCCCTTGGAGAGAAAGATCAATGGCCAAGAGGCATTGCAGGGAACCGAGTTGCATGGGAGATAATTTCCCAAGGCAGTTGCGCAATCCAAACCATGGTTTCCCTGGGGGGTTATGTGATAGCATCAAGAGAATTGCGGGGAAAAAAGAGGGTTACTTTAAACCTTCGATGCATGCCCCTGAAAATTGAAAGGCATACAGTGATGTGATAGGTTAGAGCTCGAACATCAAAACCCTGAATAGCCTAAGTAGATGGGGACCGTCGATCCATAGGATCACACACATCAATTGATCGTGTGCTCCAGGTGAAAGCACTCTAGGAAAGAGAAAGCAAGGAGAAGTTAAGTTTTGAAACTCCCAAAGCTCAGAGAGCTAGAGACCCAAAGCAAACGACGATTGTTGGATCGTTCGAAGTAGATCCTAACCATCGATCACCTAGGGGTTATGTGTCAATATATTAGTACAACCAGAGGAATCCGTTCAAGAGGTTTTCGGTTGAGGTTTGAGACTCTCGAATCCTGGAGAGATAGAGAGCCAGATCAAACCTCAATCGTCTGATCGTCCAAGAAGATCTCAGCCATTGATCTGTCGAGAGTCATGCGTCACTAGATCCATGAATTCAGATAAAAGCCAGTGGGGACAAATAAGTTTGAAATTTGATATTTCCAGAGTTCGAAGTCTCGAAGGAATCGTAGCCATCAATCCAAAAGTGACACGGGTCAAAAGATCGTGAACTTCGAATAAAAATATTTTCAAGGAAAAAGGTTGAAATTTGAGATCTCCGAAGTCCAGAGCCCCGAAGAAATCATAGCCGTCATATTGAGGAGGACACATGGAGCAGATTCTTGGACTCCGGGTAAATATCCGAAGTGAATCTTAGTCATCTGATCCAGGAGGACACATGGCGACAGATTGGCCAGTTTGGGAATTCGGAGTTCGGGAAAATTTTAAGTGTGCTAGTTTGAAAAATCCCGAAGCCTCAAAGCCCAAAGAGCCGGAGTGATGAGGCATGATGAAATCACCTGAGATTACATGGACACAGGGGATGTGTACCATGTTTCAATAAGATTTGGGCATTTGGAACATTGAAAATTTGATTAGAACATGACACGTGTCACTCGCCTAATTGGGCCACATTTCCACTTCCAGCGTTTTGCCACATGGCAACATATCGTGCAATCTGAAAGACTGGGTACTCCAGAAGGGAAAGATGTGTTAGGTTGAGTTGGGTCAAAACTCCCAAAGGCCGGAGTATATGTCCACCGTCAATTCCAAAGGACACGCATCGAAGGATCATCAACTTCGGGTGAAAGTACTTCGGAAGAAAATGCACGAGGGAAGTTTGAAACTTCTGAAGCCCAAATCACCGAAACGATTCACAGTTATTTATCGATGGGAGGAAACCTATCGGAAGATTAGGAACTTTGGGTAAAGGAATTCCGGTCGGAGGTAAGATAGAAAAGTTGAGACTCCCGAAGCACGGAGTCCCGAAGTAGTTCTCGATTGTCGATCAAGATAGAGGATGAGGACCGATGATATTGTCTTGGTTGAAAGTCCCAAAGTCTCGAAGCTCTGGACAAGTGATTTCAGCTAAGCGTAGGTTCATGGCCATGGTCATATACAATTCGAGAGCTGAGGAAAGGAGGGATAAGGGAATATTTGGTTTTCTCTAAGACAGAAAAGTGCTAAGGGAGATTTTAATCACGGTTTCTAGTCGTGATCACCTAGGAGGTGGTTTGAAGGAAGTGATTGTGCAAGGTGAAACTCTGTGTCAGCCAAGGATAATAGGACACTGTTATTTTCAGAGAATGGGGATATAATGTCAATGAACAAAAACAAGAAAGAGACCCGTAGCATGGTTTGGAAATTTTTTTTCCTATCATACGCATAATTCTAACAAAATGGTCGCTTGCACATTTTACAGAATTAAGAGGCTTAAGCACATCAGCTCAGGATGCATATTGAGGAAATGGAGGAAGGTGAGGGAGAATCTAGTAATGAAAAGAAGGTTGAAGGCCAGAATAACAGAGTTGGTAATGCAGAGACAGAGTCCAATGGGCGCAAGGGAAAAGTAGAGAAGGAAACGTTAATAGAAACGGTAAGAATCCTGAAGATGGAAGTGCAGAGCTACAAAGCAGACAACGAGATATTTATGAGAGAGAAAATCCATATAAATGGTTGAGTGTTGTAGATATTAAATCAGTTTCAGAGGCAAACAAAGAAGGGATCAAACTCAATACAAGGGGAAGAAGTCAGGTGTCATGAAAGAGGAGATTCTTGTGGAAGAGATGGTTATTCCAGAAGTACTAGCATAGCTCATGGACACCACTCGCCTCCTTACTTAGGAAAATTTTTTTATGCATCGGATGATCCCATAAGCAGTCTAGAATTGTCTCTTGTCAAACACTAGAGAAGGAAGCAAGAGGTAGGTTGTTTGCAAGGAGAGCTGAGGAAGCTCAAGCCACCTTCCTTCGATGGTGAGAGATAAAGGGAAGATGATGTCGAAGCATGGTTTCTTGGGCTTCGAAGATATTTTCAGTTGCATAAATATTCATCAAGCATGGAAGCCAGGATTGCAACCTACCATTTACCAGGGAAATATGTAGTGTGGTGAGACCAACCGAAGCAAATGGAGCATGTTGATGAAAGTAGGATCACTTGGAAACAATTCAAGAAATGCTTCCAGAAGGAGTACCTCTCAGAGCATTTCTATGACAAGAAAATGCAAGAGTTCTTTGAACTCAGGTTGGGAAGACTGACTATGGTAGAATATGAGAAGAAGCTCTTGGGATTTTTAAAGTATGTTTGGTTCGTTGGCAATGAGAAAGTGAAGATGCAGATATTTATAAGTGGATTTCCAGCCTTCTATAAGGAAAAGATCAAGTATGATGAACCCAAGACCTTGACTGAGGCCATCAAGAAGGCTAAATACCTATATGAGTAAGGACAGGGAAGAGAATTCCTGCAAAAATCTTGGAAGAATGAGAAGAATGAGAATTCCAATTAGAGGAGGAAAGGGTTCAAACCTCCCTTCAATAGGAATGAGCCAAATAGAGATCATCAATATCAATATGCTAAAGGGGATTTCAAGAAGGAAGATCCCTTGGGGAAAAGGGGAAGAACACCAATCCAATGTTGGGGATGCAAAAAATATCACCTGTACAAGGATTTCCCACATAGAAAGGACAGAGTGAAGACTGTGCACAACATCCAAAAGGCTACAATAGTCGGAGATATGGAAAGAATCTACGCAGCTTTAAATGATTGACAAGCAAAGTACCAGTCCAATATGATCGAGGTGGAAGGTAAGATCATAAATCATCCCGTTGCTATTTTGATTGATTCAGGAGAAATTAATGGTTACATTGATCCTAAGATAGTGGATAGATTACATTTGGAGAAAAGTAAACTTGGAAAAGCAAGTTTTCTTCAGTTAGCCACTGGAACCAAAAGAAGAATCCATGATATGGTCATAGGTTGTTACATAAGTCTTAATGGTATGAATATTAGCACCGATCTAAATATCATACCATTGGGGTATTATGATGTTTTGATTGGGATGGATTGGTTGGACAAGCATCATGTTGTCCTAGATTGTCATAACAAAAAATTTAGATGTCTTGATGGAGATGGAAAACAGAGAAATGTGAAAGGAATTCCAAGACCCATCTCTATAAGGGAGATTTCAACCTTACAGCTGAAAATATTTTTTAGAAAAGGATGTCAATTGTATGCAGCTCATGTGGAAGAGCCAGATAATGCTACGGGGCCAAGCCTTGAATATGTCTCGGTGCTATAGGAATTTGAAGATGTATTCCAAGAAATACGCGGATTTCCACCAAGAAGGGAGATAGATTTCTCAATTGATTTAGTGCCAGGAGCTGTCCCGGTGTGAAAAACACCTTATAGAATGAGCACACCAGAATTAAAAGAATTACAAATGCAGTTGGAAGAATTGTTGAAGAAAGGGTACATATGTCCAAGTGTTTCACCTTGGAGAGCACCATTACTTTTTGTCAAAAAGAAGGATGGAACCTTGAGGTTGTGTATTGACTTTCAATAGTTGAACAAGTACACTATAAAGAACAAGTATCCTTTACCCTGAATTGATGACCTCTTTGATAAGCTAAGAGGAGAAAAGATATTTTCAAAGATTGACCTGAGGGCAGGATACCATCAGGTAAGAATCAAGGAAGAAGGAATTCATAAGACATCCTTTAGGACCAGGTATGGGCATTAAGAATTTGTAGTGGTGTCATTTGGACTGACCATTGCACCAGCTGTCTTCATGTGCTTAATGAATGGCATATTCAGAAATTATCCGGACAAGTTTGTCATAGTATTCTTGGATGACATACTTATCTATTCTAAGTTTGAATAGGAGCATGAACATCACTTGATATTGGTGTTGCAGGTACTGAGAGAACATAAGTTGTATGCCAAGTTGAGTAAGTGTTCTTTTTATCAAAAGAAGATCCATTGCTTGGGACACATTATTTCAGAGCTAGGCATAGCAGTAGATCCAGCGAATATTGAATCCATTAGAGGATGGCCAACACCCAGAAATGTGTCAGACGTCATATATTTTATGGGATTATCCGGCTACTAGAAAAAGTTCATAGTAGGGTTCTCTAATATTTCTTATCCCATCACTTCTTTTCAAAAGAAGGGAACTAAATTTGAATGGACACTCAAGTGTGAAAAGAATTTAAATCTATTGAAGGAATTACTTACTATTGCCCTTGTGTTGAAGATTGTTGACCCAAATGAATTTTTTGTGGTATCTACAGATGCTTGTGGTACACAAAATGGACATGTCATTGGATATGAGTCCATAAAGATTAAGGAACATGAGAGGAACTATGCCATGCATGACTTGGAACTTGTTGCCATTGTTCAGGCCTTGAGGATGTGGAGGCATTATCTCATGGGGAAGAAATTCGAATTAAGGATAGACCACATTGGCCTGAAGTATCTTTTTGAACAACCGACCTTGAATGCCAAGCAAACAATATGGCTGGAATTTTTAAGTGAATATGACTTTGATATCAAGCATATCAAGGGAAAGGAGAACAAATTTTCCAATGCACTTAGTAGAAGAGTGCATCTCATGAATGATACTATTGTCAGTATGCATCAGTCAAACTTGAAGAACATAATTTTAGATGGTCTTGTTACAGATTAGCATTACCAACAGGTAAAGGAATAATTACAACAAGGAAATGTACAATAGAAAGTAAGGGAGTACGAGTTTTATAACCCTAAATTGCACCACACATGCTTACCTGGCATCAGGCCAACTCATATCCCTTCCTTGCCAAAACTCTGTTGAACAACTCTTTGGAAATCCTCTTGTTCAAGGCCCATGCACCCTAATCCATTACTGCACATGTGTGTACTCTGGCTGAATCACTACAGCCCCCATGTACCTAACAAAGCACGAAAAAAGGAAAGTTTCCAATGGAACAAAAAGCTATGGGTTAGTTAACTGAAACTCCCAACCATGCATGGCCGAGGGTTCGTCCAAAACCCTAGCTCCTTCTAGCCTATAAAGAAGGGGTAGGGGTACCATTTGGAGGATGAAAAAATATAGCAAAGAAACTCTGTCCATTTACGTAATCCATTGTCCCAACCCTTTAGCCTTTCCTCATGCCAAAGGAGATTTAATGCAAAGCAGTTGAAGGACAGAAGAAGAGGAGCCCAAGATCAGGTTCAAGGAGCAGTGGCCGGTCTCAACTTTGTTGTAAATTGATTCACTTTCAATAATAAAAGAATACTTTTCCCATCCCAATGCATGAATTGTCTATGGTTTGATTAATTTATTCTTGATTTATAACCCTTGAGTATAGAAGTAGCATGCATGCATAGTTGTTGTTTGTCTTGAGTGGAGGTCATCTGTGGAAGGAGCAGTGTAAGCAAGTAATCGAAGAGAAATGGAGGATCTACATCGAATGCCGATAATAAGGTTAGTGGTCATTTTCCATGCATTTACTGTGAAAGAGGGGTTTAAGTCTTGGGTTGTAAGTAAAAAAGTAATTTCTTTTCAGTCAAAATCTGCATGCAAGTCTGACCCTAGTTTGCTAGTCCGTAGGGTGTTTTTCCCAACAACTGAATTGGCAACCATACTGGGGAGAATACTCTTTAGGGTTTTTGAATTTATTTAAAGTTTTTGGGTAGTTTAAAGATTAGGTTTTTTGTTTTTCTTTGCCTGTCTTTTTCTATAAGGTTTGAGCTAGCAGGGAGCCTGGTTCTTCATACTAGTTTTCCCTGACTTTTGCTTGACGGTAGTTGTCGGGACACACAGAGGTACACGCATCCTGCAGAAGGCCTGCACGCGTGTACCCGCTCCCTATCCTCTTACAACCCACGTGTGAATGCTAGCTGTAGAGATAGCAGTAGCATGTAGGAGTTCAGAAAACTTTAGAGGCAATCCTCCTCTTCCCTATCAGAATTATACATTCTCAAGGGGTTTTCTAGAATCCTGTCTGAGTCTTTCTGGTTCATAGTCCTATCTCAGATTGTTTTTTTCGCCTTATTATTCCTTGCATTGTTTTTCTTTTCTGTTAGAAAGAGCATCCAAGCCTTCAACGGACCCTGGTTATCAATACCAGAGGCCTCTTCCTAGTCTGGACTACCTGTTTTCATTTTTGTCTTAGAATTTAGACATACATACGGCCTGTACAAGGTCATCCTGCGTGTACACGCTTCCTGTTTCTGCTCAGCACGCGTTTGCACGCGTGTTGTTTTAGTGACAGTAGTGTGCTTGACAAGCTATTTTTTGTTCAGGGTGGGGCAGTCATCCCCTCCTTTAATGAGAAGTATTCCTCTCATGTGTTTGAGTCTAGGGTTGAACAGTCAGTAGGTTAGGTCATCTTACCCTTAGCCTATTTTTTCTCAGTTAATATTTGACAGAAAAAAAAAAATATATATATATATATATATATATATTGGTTTTTAGACAAGAGTGAGAGTCTTTGTTTTTTTTTATTGTCATTATGTGATTCTTTACTCTAATTCTTTGCGATCTACGCTTTAAGCCAGAATTTTTTTTTCTTGGTTTTGTGCTTGTCGGCATTTTCCCTTTGTTGTTTTGCTATTACTTAAATAAATAAAAAATCTCTTTTCATTGTCTTCTTTGGTTGAAGAGTGTGTTTCTGCATCATTATCTAGGGAGAAGTCTTTTATTTCGTAAGTTTTTGCAGTGCATTTAGAGAATAAGTAGCTCATAGTCGAGTGAAATTCCTTTAATTTTGCTATATAAAATCTTAGAGAAATTGAAAAGAAAAAGAAATCTTTCCTTGTGAAAAGTTGTTGAAATTTTGCATTTAGTAAAAGTCTTTTGTTTCTAGCTTTTTTCACTCATTTTTTCTTTCGTCTTTACACATCATCAGTTTCACCTTCATACCCCTTGATGTAAGAAAAAGCCTTAAAAGCAACGCTAATCTTAAAATACACTAGACTTTTATGTTTGTAGGGTTCACAAACTAGTTCAGGATTAGGGCCTTGAATTAGGTTGGAGAGGAAACTCTTCAAGGCCACTCAAAACCAAACATTAGAGTCTGAGGTAGGGAGTGTCTAAGTCCAGTTTCGTGGAAGTTATCCGGGACCCCCCTCTAACACAGGGGATAAACACGAGGTCGTGTGCAGAAAGGTAGCAGAGATAACCCCTCCAAAGCCGAACCAATCATAGTGGAGAACACATATCGAGGGCTTGTTTTGGAATTCCATCATTTTCATTTTACATGGGACTTCATGGGTCTCGAATACATTCAAGGTCCTTAGTTTTCTTATGGATTATTTTCTCTCGATACCCTTGACAGGTTTCGGGCTTGATACCTTTCTCATTGTGGTCTACCCAACTTTTGACTGTACCCGCCTGGTGACTGTTTGCCTGCTGGCAACCTAGTTGCCAATCTTTTTAGGGACATACACAGGTGACTGCGGGGGTATACTGCGGTACCTAGGAAAGACATCGGGCCATGCTTTGCAGAGTATACCCGAAGGGTGCTTCCATATTCGAGTTGCACTTGCACCGGTAATTTGCTCTAGTGTTGGTTGTTGTAATTGTTCTTCCAAATAGTTTAGTGATTGCTTGTCTTATCTCTTAGGGGCTTCTTTTTAGTGTGTGTTACTTTTGAACGTGTAGAATACCTTAGAGTGTCTTGGATATTCTCACACAGTGGAGGATCTTGAGCCTTGTCGGTCATGAATGCTTTTCGGCTTGCCGTCGGTTACACTAGAGCCACCCCCACCACCATTAAGGCGGAAGCTAGACCAACAAGGGTCTTTCGAAGTGACCAGGTTACAAACCTTTGTGCCCGAACAACTCCCAGAGGAATCAACTGCCAATCTTGGCTCAGTTGAAACCCCAACCATTGATATCTGGGCATTTTTTACTACACCAATCCAATTTCACAAAATCCAGACAGTGCCTCACACAGCTATGGAAACAAATGCTATTACTTCTTCTGGGAATTCTTCCATTCCCACCACAGTTTCTACCATAGGAGAATCATCTCCTAACTTACCGTTGTCGGTTCGGGCCACCATGGTCTTAGTCGCAACTACGTCGCACAGTGGATCGAACCTGTCTATGGTGGCAGCCACAACCCCCTTCACACCTAGTGTGATAGGCAATCCATTCTCATACGGTATGCCTAGTTCGGGTACAAGTCCTGCACTAGCCTACTCCACTTTACAGACTTTGGGTCTGGGGACAGGGAGCTCTAACGCTCCTCTGCAAGGTCAACTTGGGGGCCTCCTATCCCTTTTAAAGCTTTTCCTTACGTAGGAGGTCATATCCCTCCCTCGTCCCCTTCGCTTGGTGGTCCGCATCAGCAGTCCGTCGGGCATCCTGCACACACTAGTTTATTTGGATCAGGGAGTCAAGGAACACCTACGCACAGTATACCGGTAGGTTCGACACCGTTTGTTTGAAACGTGACGTTTGGTAACAACACTTTCTCAATCACCCCTTTCCCGTCTAGGGGAAATCCCATTTTTGGACAATCCAATCCTGCGCAGGGTACTATTCCTACGCAGGGGGCACATATAGCAGGACCTTAGAACTCAGGACAAGGATCCATTCCCTCCTATGGAATGTCATTCTGGGGTAATTCTTTCCACATTCAATGGAACCCTGGACATACCACTATGCCTCTCCCATCAGGACCGGCATGGGGTAATCCTTCCCAAAGTCCTTCGAACAAGATGCATTCTCAACACCCTATGTCCTTTATGGGAAATCAGTCGATGATGTCTCCACAGATGAAAAATCCTTATGCTCGTTAAGGCCATGGTTTCTACCAGAATCCGATCCAGCAGCCAAACTTTTCCTGGCAACCTAGTGCCAGTCAAACTCCATGACCCTTTCTCCTAGGTTATCAGCAGCAACCCAAACTACCATTCCTGGCAACTTTACACTTTCCAGATTTGAAAAGGTTGTTAAATGATCATATTTGTCACGATCCATGTTGGCCTCCTATGCCAACGAAGTTGCCTTCAGACATTCCAAAGTTCGAGGCCAAGCCTAATGAATATACAGGTGATCATGTGACTACCTTCCATCTTTGGTGTTCATCTAACTCATTGAAAGATGACTTCGTACAGTTGCGATTGTTTCAACGCACTCTTATCGGGAGTTCTGTGAAATGGTACATCGAGCTCGATCGCTCAAGATAATCTTCTTTTGGTGAACTGGCGATGGCCTTCCTTAACCATTTTCAATTACCTATGAGATACGATGCAGGTACAGAGCTGCTCGCCAATTTTGAACAGACAACAGTGGACCATATCTCTGATCATATCCAAGAGTGGAGACGCCGGAAGAGTCTAATCAAAGTACCAGTCCCACCAGCATTCCTGCTAGAGTGGTTCCTTAAGTCTTTGGTCCCCCAGTTGTCCAAAGACATCGCAACGTCCATATTTTTCTCCGAAGAAGATGCCATCATGAGGGCTCAACAGTTTGAACTTATTTATTCTCATTCTGGTTTATTATACAACATCTTGCCGGATGCACCACATTCAATACTAGATAAAACTAGACATAGAGCTGGACCACATGCCGATGGTATTTTTGGTTCAACACAAACCAAGCCTACTGATAAATTGAAAAAATAGTTGCAACAGTTATCCATTCAACACACAGTGGCCAACCAAACTACTTCTTTGGATGCTCCCCCTGCCCAAATGTCGGAAGTACACTCTGTGCAGTTGACTAACCCAAAGGCCACCCAGCAGCGTCAAGGGGAAAAAAAAAATGAAAGAAGGGTAAGGGGGATAAAAAACCCACTGATAATGTTGGCGAGGACACTACAGAAAAATGGAAGGTGAGGTATTTGTGCAACCCGTGTGCAGAGGACCACCCAACCCATCTTTGTCCTCGACTTGCAGAGGCCCAAAAGTTTGTCACACAACAACAACATGCAGTGTTGACTAATCCTTTTCAACATGGGCAAAATTTAACTCAAGCCTTTACAAGTACAGAAGGGGGCAGCCAAGAAACCTTCCCTCCTCCAAAAAATCCCTCATCCACGAATGTATATATGGTTAGGGGTGATTCTTTCATAACGACTAGAGCACATGACTACAGTAAACCAAGAGCTTCTAAGAAGGGTAAAGAAGTTGATCTCCCATCTCTTCCTCTACAGATCAAGAAGATGTTGGGATAAACAACGACACACATTCCAAAGGGTGCATTTAAAAAAGCTTCTCACAACTCAAACACAAGGGCCTCCCAAAATTACTCGGTCGTGGAGAATTTATCACAAACCCCTTGTGCGATGTCTGCTTTGGAGGTCCTCCAAAGCTGCCCTGCTCAGAGGAAGGCCTTGTTAACTACTTTGGGCTCTATTGAGACTTGTAACCCGGGTACCATCATGTTAGATACAACCGACTTAAAACCTCGTCTTCCTTACCACGTAGCGTTTCAGATAGTAGTGGCTCATCCCATGAAAACTTTTATACGGAATATTTTCCGCATGGTGGTTAATGAGGGAAACTCAACATACGTTATTTCGTTAGCATGTTGGAAGGTCATTAGACAGCCCGCTTTGTCTCCTTCACCTACTCTCCTTACTACTTTCGATGGTCGTTCTTTTCGACCACATGGCATCGTTCCTTCTTTCCCTGTGCAGTTAGGAGGGAAAACCGTGTGTGTTGAAGTGGAGGTAGTCGATGCTCCCCTTGACTATAACCTCTTGTTAGGAAGGAGTTGGACTTATGTTATGAAATTTGTGGTTGCTATAGTTTTCTGAGTCTTGTTGTTTCCACACAAGGGTCGGATAGTGACCATCGATCGACTGTCTTTCTCTAGGCCTGACCTAGCTTTGGGGGCATCCACGGTCCCTATGATTGATAATCCTCAACCAGGTGTCATTAATGTAGGAGTTGGTTTGTGCCCGTCCTTGATGGGTACCTTCGATTACCCACCTCCTCATGACGATGTCAAATTTATATCTAATCACCATAAGGTTGAGATTTTTCAAGTTTCGTCGTTCCACATGACTTACTTTGAGGATCCTTGGATTCTTCCTTCCCCATCATCCATGATGGATGAGACAGGGCACCCTGACATGTCCATGCCCTTGTCGACTGCTGAGGTAGTGTACTCTTTAGTCCAGCAAGCCTCAACTAACCCTGATCCGACTCTAGCACAAGAGTTGGATCCACTTCTAAAGCCTATTTGGGCTCAGGGTTCTCTTGATAATGTCAATTTGTTAGACTTAGTCTTACCTTTGGACGAAGTAGTAATCGAAGCAAGGACTAGTTCGGACAAACCTTGGGAAGATCTTCATCACAAATCATATTTCCTCCTAGAGTTAAGCCGAATCAAGGTAGGAGAATTCACTGTTACCATGATGGGATATCAACCATGTCCTATTAATCTCTTAGCTATGCAGGAAATTTATGCTGAGAGTAATATGGCGACTATCGCTGAAACTATACCCATCGACATCTCCCGAAACCCTGGCGTCGTGGAGAATGTCTTCGTCAGAGTGGATTGCTCCCCCAAAGAGATTCGAATTTACACGGATCTTTTCAAAGAATTCTGCGACGTTTTTGCCTGGTCTTATGAGGAAATGTTAGGTATCGATCCGAAAATAGTTGAACATGAAATCACAACGTATCCTGATGCCAAGCCTGTTCGACAAAAACTTCGTCCAGTCAATCCTAAGAAAGCAGCAGCCATCAAGATTGAGGTTGAGAAATTGCTAAAGGCAGGTTTCATTTATCCTATTCATTTGACTCAATGGGTGTCAAACCTCGTGCCGGTCAATAAAAAACAAGGCGCGATTCATGTATGTATCGATTTTCATGATTTGAACAAGGCATGCCCCAAAGATAATTTTCCAGCACCATTCATTGACCAGATCATTGATGAATGTGTCGGTTGTGAAGCCTTTTCGTTCATGGATGGTTTTTCAGGATATAATCAAATCCAAATCAAACCTAAAGACCAACAAAAAATGACATTCATTTTTTCATGGGGTACATTCGCATATCGTAAGATGCCTTTTGGCCTTAAAAATGCTGGAACCACATTCCAGCGGGCCATGTCTTTTGCGTTTCATGACCTCAAGCATATAGTTGAGGCCTATCTAGATGATTTAGCATCACGCTCTCATAAGCGAACAGATCATCCCATGCACCTTAGACTAATCTTCGAACGTTGTCGCTACTTCAAGATTCACTTGAATCCAAACAAGTGTAGCGTTTGCGTAACGTCAGGACGTTTGTTAGGTTTCATCGTATCAACAACAGGGATCATGGTCGATCCTATTAAGGTGGAGGTAATAATCCAGTTGCCCCCCCCATGCACAATATTACAACTTCAGAGTCTACAAGGCAAGGTGAACTTCTTACGACGCTTCATCGCCAACTATGCCGAAATCACCAAGGGCTTTATGCGTTTGCTAAAGAACTACGTTCCTTTTTTTTTGGGACGAAGCCGCTCAATGCTCTTTCGACGCATTAAAACACGCCCTCACAACTGCACCTCTGCTACGGCCACCTAACTATAAAAAATATTTCTTATTATATCTAGCTGCTGTAGAGTCAACCATAGGCATGGTTTTAGTTCAGGAAGACAATTTGTTTTCAAAAAACGTGATCTATTACCTAAGCCGAGGCCTTGTAGGATCGAAACTCAATTATTCTCATATCAAAAAACTTGCATTGGCAGCAGTTTATGTTGTTCAACGGTTCCGTCACTATGTTCTATTTCGTAACACCACCATCATTGTTGTCATGAATCCATTCCAGTACATGTTGACACAACGATTTATAGGCGGAAAAATCAGTAGATGGATAGTCATCCTCCAAGAATTTGACTTAGACTTTGTTTCAGCAATGTCCAAGAAGTCATTGGTCTTCATAGAGCATATTTTAGAACTTCCGGTTGAGTAAGGTGACGTTGTGCCTGAGGAATCGCCTATTTGGGGGGATATGTTTTTGATTGCATCTTCAGACCCCTAGTACGGAGATATACTTATCTATCTCCAGACTGTGAAGTGCCCCACCTTTGCTTCTCATGACGAGCGTCGGCAGATACGCCATCAGGCTAAGAATTATCTCATACTCACTGATATGTTGTATCAGAGAGGTGTAGACTGCATCTTGCATCGATGTCTCACTCATGAGGAGGCCATCATAGTGCTCAACGATTGTCATACTGGAGGTTGTGGCGGTCATTTATCTGGGTTGGCAATAAACCAAAAGATTCTACGAGCAGTTTACTTATGGCCGACACTTATCAAAGATTGTATAGAATCAATTAAGAAGTGCCATTCATGCCAAGTCTTCTCTCGGAAGATGAGGGCACATCCTTCTCCTATGTTTCCTGTCATCACAGTTGGTCCCTTAACTAAGTGGGGGATTGATTACACTACATGCAACCCCATGTCAGCAAGGGGGAACCACTATATCATAGTAGTTGTCGACTACTTCACTAAGTGGGTCGAAGCTATGCCAACATTTAAAGATGATGGAGAGACTGCAACTCTCTTCTTATTCAACCAGATCATAGCAAGGTTCGGCGTCTCAAGAGAGATTTTCACTGACCATGGCAGTCACTTTCAAAACCAAATGATGACTGAATTAACATCAAAGCTTGGGTTACGGCAGGTGGAAACTGTAAACAAAACTCTTAAGACTATTCTACAATGAACTATCAATTCAGCCAAGTCAAATTGGCATTTGATGTTATACTCAGCATTATGGGCTTACCGAACATCTGTTAAGACTGCAACTGGTTTCTCACCTTTCCAACTCGTTTACAGGCTGGAGGCAGTCTTGCCCATCGAATGTCAAATCCCATCTCTGAAATTGGTAGTACAGTTATTGCCAGACACTTCTCCACTTGAAGAACGGCTAGTACACCTTGAGCAGCTTGATGAGCAGCGTCGCGATGTGTCCCTGGCCAATGAGGCTCATAAACATAAGGTCAAGTGTCAATATGATAGGTCCATTCGTCCTTAGATTTTTTCTGAAGGCAACCTTGTCCTAGTCTATGACCAAGACAAGGACCCCTTGGGGGCAGGAAAGTTTAAACCCATGTGGTTCGGACCCTTCATTATAAAAGAGGTATTAAAAAAGGGTGCTTATCATTTGGTTGATTTTGAAGGGAATGCTTTGGCAGAGCCTAGAAATGGGCTCTACCTCAAGAAGTATTACTCATAGACATGTCACTGTGGGTAACTTTTTGTAACAGATGTATAGTCTTTGTACTATTACTTTTTAAGTTTCTTTTAAAGTATTATGGATGTGTCATTGATGTTATATTTCATCAATATGGAAGATGTCAAGTGAGTTCGAGGTGTTCGTTGGGTATGCAGATGGTGCTAGTAAACACATGTGGAGGCTTGCCTCCGCAGCTTGGGTAATCTTTACACCACAGGGTCAGTTTTTATCTTCCGGAGGTATATGCTTAGGTGACACCACAAATAATGTCGCCGAGTATAGTGCAGTTATTGAGTTGCTTCGTGACGCCTTGTCATTGGGTATCTCTCATCTCCGAGTCTATCTCGATGCTCAACTGGTTGTGTCGCAGCTAAACAGAGTATACCAGGTTCATGATCCAACTTTACACCGAAGATTCCTTAGGGTACGTTTCTTAGAATGAAACTTTGATTATATTACATATTTTGATGTTCCTAGGAGATTAAACCAAATTACATATACTCTAGCTAATCAAATTTTAGATTGGCATCTCACCCACATAGAAAAAGAACATGGACATAACCATGTAAATACATTTTTGCACATAGAATCCATAAGACACAAAAAGATAAAAACCATATATAAACATCACAAAATACTCAGAGTACATATATGGATGCAAGCACCTCAAAAATGGGAATAGTAACGAGTCACCGGGCTTATGCCCTCAAAAAATATATACAAGTAGGTGCTCATGGCACATCAAAAGTCTAAGTCTGTTCAGGGCCTATGGACCCTATTATAATCATCTACAGCAAGGGATAAATGCCTAAACAATCGGACCCATGTATGAGGTGCCACCACAGCATGAGGTTGCATGGATGGCAGCAGGTCCTTTATCTCAACCATCGGGACTGTGCAAGTGAGCGCAGTGAAGTTTTTCTCAACTCGTCTAAGAACCCTCTCGGCCTCTCCGGTTGGGAGGTTCCCTGCTACTCCTGCTCCCGCAGCGGCGGCAACCGCGGCTTTTGTCCGTGGATGACACCTGTTCCGTGCATAGTCGGTAGGTTGCACGAGTCCCACATCTGCATGCAACAAAAGTTACCTGTCAAATACTCTGGCATACAAAAATGATATATATAACAAAAATACATAAAAATTACATATGAAAACAAAAAAACTACATAGGTGGAGACTTACCCATCTCCCCTCACTCCTCACCAAGAGGCATGGGTATCTCAGGATCTCTAGAGAAATCTATCCCTACATACGGGTAGTCCTCGATAATAGGGACCTGTCGTGACATCCAAGCAAAGAAATCATCATTGAAGGACTCAATGGTCCTTCCACCACCATGTCACGGCAGTAACACTACCCATCTACACACTGCAGGGAAAGAGGCCTGATGTCCTCGCACTACAACCTAAGGACTGAAACTCGGAACTCTCTCAAAAAAGAACGAACACAAGATGGTCCCGAACCCAAAGTTCCTCTATGTCCGTTGTTGGCAATCTGTCAATTGCCTTTTCATGCACTCAAGCAGTGTGGTACTCCAGTAAAAAATTTGTGCATTGATGCACTGAATGGCACAGTTCATCTGTGCGCATGAAGCCTGATGCACGACTGTTGAGCCGGTAATCCGCCCAATCAATAACAAGATAGTCTACAGCGCTAAGTTCGTAATCTTGCTAATGGGTACCTGGGAGCCTGCATGTTCGGTCCCAGCCTCACAATGCCCAGCTATCAACTCCGAGATCTTGCTCGGCCCCACAGGAAAGGTTTGGAAGTTGATTGGTTCCCCTCTCCTTGAAAGACCAGTCAGAAAGTAAATATCCTCGGTGGTGGGCACCAGTTATTGCCCCTCTAGCATAAATGCCTCTACATCAGGATCCCAGTAGTCAATCAAGGCATTCAGTAGCCTTGGTTGCGCATGCATAAACAGACATAGTAAGAATTTGAGTAAACCACATTGCATTAACATGGCCACAACATTCGGATCTGTAGCAACCAACTCACTGATTGCCTCATGCTCCCTTTCCCTCCACTGGACATACATCCTGCCAACACAACAAGGTAAAGGAGGGACAGTACTTCCTTTTAGTTTTCTTTTTCATCATAAAAGGGAGGTACACGCAGGTTGTAGAGGTGACAGTCGCGTGTACATGTGGCTTGTCCAAAGACACCCCACGTGTACCTAGGGATGACCTTTTTAAGGTCGACGCCCACCCAAAAAACCAACTAAATAATTAAATTGAAGTATTGAATAGCTAGGTAAGGGAGTTTGTACTTACTTGGTCCAAGCAAAAGTTTGTTTCGTCCACTGTAGCTCCCAGAATCACTATCTTTGGCAAAGGGGTTCTTTTGGCTCCAGAGTCAATTTCCAAATCAGCAATGGTGATAATGAGCTGCCAGCTTCTATTTATAGACTTTTTGGCCTCCTTTTGTCACTTTTTTGGCCCCCCTTATCAGTTTATTTATACCAAAAACCATTTAGAGTGATCCAAGAGTTATATGGGAGGGATTTGATCAGGTATTGGAACAATTTTTTTTTTGAGTTTCGAGAAAATATTGATGATCTATAAAAAAAAAAAAAAAATTCAACTTGAGCATATAGGTTAGGTTACCACCCCAACTTTTGCATCTCGTTGTATTTTTCTTCTACTATAGGATCGATCCCATTTTGTTGTGCCACAGAACCGTCATATCTACTCTAGAAGTGTCGCAACTTGGTGGTAGAGCTTACTAGAACATGGATGCCCTAGGTAGGTCCTGGTTGCATTATGGTGTCCATGCCATTTCTAAAAACACTGTAGGCTCGAGAGTCCGTATAATCTTTCTTGAATATGAGTTTGGGCCTCATCTGCATCAGTCTTTTTCACTCTTTGTCTCACCCTCAGGACTCCCAAAAAATAATGGGTCTCATTTTAAGCCCTTTTCAGACCCTCTAAAAATGAAAAGATTTCTGAGCGATCTTGTGACCTTTCATGCTCGTTAAACTGAAATTTGAAGTCACGTCTGTCCGGCGGTAGTTTACCCCTTCTTCGGTCTGGACGGTCAACTGTACGAACAAAGGTATACTTTATAGAATTCCCATTCTTTAGAAGAGTACTCTCAGGTATAATTTTATTCCTTTTTCGGGCCTAAGGGACTAAATTTACGAAAAAGAAACCCCCACGGAGTCCATAGTTAAGCTCTTTTCAGAATCCCTAAAATTGAAAAGATCGTCGAGTGACCTTATTCTTTCACACTTATTAAATTGGTCTAGAAGAATATTCCTGACGGAGTCCATAGTTAAGCTTTTTTCAGACTCCTTAAAAGTGAAAAAATAGCCGAGTGATCTTGTCCTTGTCACACTCATTAAAATGGTTTTGAATTGACGTCTAATCGGTGCTAGTTTATCCCTTTTTCGAACCGACTAGACTATTGTCGAAAAAGGTACCCTAGCGGAGTCTCCTTTTAAGCTTTTTCAGGCTCTCTAAATATGAAAAACCACCGAGCTTACCTTCTCTGGGCTCGTTAAACTTACATCAAAGGACGTTACCATTGTGTGTTCTATCAACCGCATTTGCATACCTTATCCACCAGCCTTGTGACAGTTTGCAAATGTGTCTTAACACCTTTGGCCACCGGAGGTTTTTTCCTGAGTATCATTTTACCAGAACATCAGTCGTGTCCTTGTGCCTCGATCTTGTATGTTTGCAGTACTCATTCCTCCATTGTAACGTAATATTCCTTTATTCTTTTTCCAAAATTATCGAAAAGAACAAAAAAATCAAATATACCTCAAAAAGAGGATGGGAAAAGTATTTTCTTTATTGGCAGCATAATGAGTCACCCTTGGATAAATCACATCTGTTTGTTTGATCATCAGACTATGGGATGTAGTACGACCTTAGGAAGCTTTTCTCGCTATATAGAGTTGTGTCCTCCATCGTTTGGTTACTCTTCTAAACATATGGAGAGTTTGTGTTGCCTCCTGCTTCGTAGACTTATGATTAACATATATGTTGCCTGAGTCTTATCACTTGTCGTGCTATTGTCCAAGGGAAGTTTGTCACTAATCCTGAGTTGGCCCCTCTGCAATATGTCTCTTGTTCGCATACTCGGCCATCCTAAATGTCCAATCAAGTCCTTGTTCGAAACCACTGAAGCCTTCAGTCAGATCATCAAGATTATGAAGTCCATAACTGACGAGCCATCGAAGACCTCTGGGTAGTGCAGTCGTACACTCATATTACACTCCTACTTGAGTTTTAGAAGATTTTGAAGTTGTTGCTAGAGCTCTGAAGTACATCCATCAGGCCGAATCATCTTTTGGAAGATGGGTACTCTATATGTATATCTTTCTGATTTCAAGATGTAGCTCTGCTATGTATTATTCGCGGCTACTCTTTATAGTTATTTGACATGGATCTACAGTGTATTTGATTGGTAGCCATGGTTCTATTTTATTCTGAGCATGGGTATGCCCGCCTCGGTGAGACATTTTCTATTTTGCAGACGACACCTCCTGGTTCCTGATCCTTGGGCTCACTTGTTCAGCACATCAGTAAAGATTGGTAATGTATTTCAGCCATCAAATGCTCTTCTGACCTCACACATTAGGGGCATCTTTTATAACCCTAAATTGCACCACACATGCTTACCTGGCATCAGGCCAACTCATATCCCTTCCTTGCCAAAACTTTGCTGAAAAATTCTTTGGAAATCCTCTTGTGTCAAGTCCCACGCGCCCTAACCCATTACTGCACACATGTGTACGCTGGCTAACTCACTACAACCCATGTGTACCTAACAAAGCACGAAAAAAGGAAAGTTACCGACGGAACAAAAATCTATGGGTCAGTTAACTAAAACTCCCGGCCATGCATGGTCGAGGGTTCATCCAAAACCCTAGCTCCTTATATCCTATAAAAGAAGGGGTAGGGGTACCATTTGGAGGAGGAAAAAATATAGCAAAGAAGCTCTACCCATTTACGTAATCCATTGTCCCAACCCTTTAGCCTTTCCTCATGCCAAAGCAAATTTAATGCAAAGCAGTTGAAGGACAAAAGAAGAGGAGCCCAGGATTAGGTTCAAGGAGCGGTGGCCAGTCTCAACTTTGTTGTAATTTGATTCACTTTTAGTAATAAAAGAATACTTTTCCCATCCCAATGTATGAATTGTCTATAGTTTGATTAATTTATGCTTGATTTCTAACCCTTGAGTATAGAAGTAGCATGCATGCATAGTTGTTGTTTTTCTTGAGTGTAGGTCATCTGTGGAAGGAGTAGTGCAAGCAAGTAATCGAAGAGCAACGGAGGATCTACAATGAACACCGGTAATAAGGTTAGTGGTCCTTTTCCATGCATTTACTGTGAAAGAGGGGTTCAAGTCTTGGGTTGTAGGTAAAAAAGTAATTTCTTTTCAGTCAAAATTTGCATGCAAGTCTGACCCTAGTTTGATAGTCCGTAGGGTGTTTTTCCCAATAACAACGAGATAAAGGAAGATGGATTACTCATTCATAAAAATAGAATCTATGTTCCTAGTATTGGAGAAATGAGGAATTTGGTTATGAAGGAAATGCATGATGTCCCTTATGTTGGACATCCAGGTTACCAAAAAACAATTACAATAGTAAGAATCCATTTATTTTGGCCAGGAATGAAGAAGGATGTTGTTGATTACATCGCTCGATGTATGGAATGTTAGAAGGTGAATGTTGAGCATAGGCACCCAACGGGTTTGCTACAACCATGTCAATCCCAGAGAAGAAATGGGAAGTGATCACCATGGATTTCATCACCGGATTACCCAAAACAAATAAGCAACATGATTCAATCATGATGGTGGTTGACAAACAAAGGCTTCTCATTTTGTGCCTGTGAAGAAAACACATACAACAACTAATATTGCATAAATTTTCATGAAGGAAATTTCTAGGTTACATGGGATACCTAGAACAATTGTCTCAGACAGAGATACGAAGTTTACATCCAATTTTTGGAGGGGATTATTTAAATGATTTGGAACAAATATAAACTTTAGCATATCATATCATCCCCAGATAGATGGGAAAATAGAGAGTGTCAATCAAATAATTAAAGACATGCTGAGAATGTATGTGATGGATAAGTCGTCTAAGAGGGAAGATTACTTACACTTGGTTGAGTTTGCATATAAAAATGGGCATCAATTTTCCTTGAGAATGAGCCCATTTGAAGCCTTGTATAGTAGAAAATGAAATACTCCAGTGAGTTGGGACAACCGAGCATATAGAGTGGTACTTGGGATAGAGTTACTCAAGGACATGGAAGACTAGGTGGTCAAGATTATGAAGAATTTAAAGGCAGCCCAAGATAGACAAAAAAATTATGCAAACGAGAACATGACAATTAGAGAATTTAAAGTAGGGGAGCATTTACTTTTGAAAGTGAAGCCCAAGAAAATCTCTTTGAAATTGGGTAGTTGTACAAAGCTGGCAGCCAGATTTTGTGGTCCATTTGAAATATTGGACAGAATAGGGTCAGTTGCATACATGCTTGCATTGCCTGCTTCCATGAATCTACATAATGTCTTTCATGTATCTTTACTAAAGAAATATGTAAATTATCCTAATCATGTTATTGATTGGCATCTAATTCAGGTAGAGATGGAGGGAGACTTTCAGGTTCATCCAGTGTGGGTATTGGACAGAAAAGTCAAAATGCTCCAGAATTGAGTTATAGAACTGGTAAAAGTTCAGTGGACCTGCTATGGTCCTGAAGAAGCTACCTGGAAGCATGAAGATTCCAATCAGGTAGAGTACCCACAACGTTTTGAATAAATGTGAGATTTTGATCTCTGTTTTGTATATGCACTAAGGACAATGCTAAAATAAGGAAGAGGGGATGTAACACCCCGGGTTTTGAACCCCCATTTTAAATAATGTATCATTACAATGCTGAGAGGCCAGAGTTCCCAGACAATGATTGAAGGGCCAATATGCCTAAGAAATGTAACGTTTTGATAATTAATAATAAACACATTGTTGGTTGCTAGACGGATAAGGACTAGAGTTATAGGGGGCTATGATTCCACAAGAGAGGGAGCTTGAGGGACTAAGTGTTATTCCTATTTTCTTATTACCCTTTTTGTCTAAGGGAGGGGATCGGTTACGTGAACTTCTTGGGGAAGGCCAGACGGTTCTTTTTTTCCCCACAAGGTTATTTAAACCCAACTCTAGTCTGATGGGGGGGTTGGATTGATGACTTGTTCGCTAATTTCCCATTCACTCACTCATTCTTCCCTCACACACTTCCATGCACTCCCTGACCCATTCATTGACCCATCCTCACCTGCATCTTGGTTGGAAAAGAGAAAGGAAACAGAGCTGTTGAAGAATTTAGCCATGGGATAGTTGGTTGTAGTGGTCGTTGGTGTGATCCAGCCATGACCTAGGGCCTACATGTCTGAAATGCATTGGCCTGTGCCCTATTTTTCTCACAATTACGAGTCCTGAGAGTTCTAGAATTGATATTCTGGACCAGTTGTGTTGGAAGCCCTGCCAGGAAGGAGAAGGATTTCCTATGGGAATGTGTTGCAGAGAAGGGTGGAAGTCCATTCTCTAGGGTGGCACAAGATGGGTAGAAGAGAGTTGGGTACTTGGATTGTTGTGGGTTTTGGGAAACTTATGAGAGCTTGAGAGATGACTGGTTTAGGAACCCAATTACACTCTGGAACCGTCCTTGTGGATTCATATCCCTGGCTCAGGGGTGACACTGCTATTCAGATTTGGAGAAACAATGTCTATGGTTGGGTGGAACGTCCTTGGTCAACAACCAATCGGTGTCATATTTCATAAATATAAGTGCTCTATGTCCTGATATCCCTATCTGTGTATTAATTTATTTTCCGTTGTGTATATTTTAATTATTGTTTAACGTAATCTTTAGATTATGCATGCTTGTTGGATAATGTTGTGCATGTTGTTAAATTTGTTCTCTTATTCATCCTTAATGACTAAAGAGGGTATCATTAAGAGAAAGAATTCTAAGGGAGGGTTTGCAGGTAGAATACTCGGCTTGTGGGTGGCTGGGTATGTTACATTCATCAAAGGTTGAAATTATGCTGCCTAAATTTGAACCTTTCCCCTCACCCAATCCACTACCACTCCAAAGATATTCACTTTCCCAAGTTTAGAGAGATGACAAGGAACACTAAATCCTACAAAGTCATCAACACCACCTTCATATTTGATACTTCTTGCAAGTATATGACCACAAAGTGTTAATATGTAGAAATATATAAGATTGCACGAACTCTACATTGTGGAGGGTGACATTGACTCTCCTCGCCAAAAAACCCCAAAGGGGTACCTTCAATCACACACACACACATATACATATGATGGCATAAGGTAAACAAAGGGATTCTACAGTTTGAAGTTTTTGACCCTATGGAGTTCTGTCCGTAGGCCTAGATGCGAGGGGCCTTAGGCTCGTCCTAGGAGAATTCCCTTTTTTGTCTGCCTTTGTTCATCGGCTTGATGTTCCTCTCCCCCATTTGGGATCTTCCTTGCCTACCCTTCTCTCCTATAGATAGTTTTTTGTGGTATGATATTTGTCAAGGATCAATCATACCCTACACTCATTGTCATGGATTTCGAAGAGCTATAAGCACTGGACTATGAACTCATCCCAAGCATCTGTAGCGCTTTTTTCTCACATGATGATTTCATTGAAATGCATAAGTATTATGTATCCCTTACCGTCGCAAGTAATGAGGAGGATCATGGAGGGAAAAGGTGTCATGTCGAGCATGTGAAGGATTTTTCTAGACGACCTGAGGTCTCCTTGGGTTTCGTCCTTTCCTATTGAGTTAAGGGAGATGCTATGCAAAACATTATTCAGTCTTCTTGTTCTGGCGAGGTGGAAACAAATAAGGTACTTAGGAGGATTTAAAGAGTGCAACAAGTGACTCACTCTCAGGCTCCACTCACCTCAGGAGGAAGGCTAAGTGCATTGACGGAAATAGAGGTTTTACTTCAAATAGTGGTAGGGAAAGATATCACAGTTGTAGAGGTTACTCGTTATGATGTCCAGAACTTAGTAGGTTAGTTCAACAAAAAATCAACAGGTGAAGCGACACTAAACAATTGGCTTGACATCAATTGGAAGCCCTTTCTTGGTTACTCTCTTGAGGCTCATGCCCTAGTCAGAGGTTGGAACTGCTTATTCTTGTGTTCCAAAGAAGACTGTAAGTCTCTCTTGGGGAAACACTGGACTTGGGGTCCATCAACAATGATTTTATAAATGTGAACTATTGATTTTTTTAGACAGTGGTCTTAGGTTGATGGACAATTGGTCTAGATTGTTGGTTCTCATTGATGTCAACCCTTGGAGAGTGATATTGTAGACTGATGTCAAACCTTAGTGATTGATGTCAACCCTTGGAGAAGTCCAGTAGTAGCGAATTCTGGTAGCACAAAGGCATGGGTAAGGGACCTGAGTCTTTTTGAATTATAAAGGCATGAAGATCAGTGAATTTACAAGCAAGATTATTCTATATAGATAATATATGTCATGCCATTTCCAATAATATGTGGAACGTCACATAACTCCTCACGATTATATATTTATGTTCGTATGAAGTTGGAGAACCCTCATGAGTTATCTAGAAGCCCCTAGAAGGTCAAAGAAGTCAATTATTATAGAATCTCCTAGAAAATGTGTACTAGTCAAATTGATGGTAACTAGGAGTTAATCATGGGTATAGTTGTTGTATTAAGAAAATACTTAAAAATAAATTAGTTGCAACAAGAAGTTGTGAGTTTGGTAATTGTTGTAAAGTAGTTGTGATTAGAAGATTAAATAGTCAAAGTGGTTTCCCAAGAAATAAATTAAATAATAAAGAGGTTGCAACAAGAAGTTAGTTAAGGACAAAGAAGTTATGAATTGACTAATTATAGAAAAGTTAGCTGCAACAAGAAGTTGTGAGTAAATATAAATTATTTAACTAATAAAGTAGTAAAAATGGTTGCAAAGAGATATTATTTAAATAATAAAGTGGTTGCAACAGGAAGTGGTGAGTTTACTATTTATGGATAAGTCAGAGTGGTTGCAATAAGAAAATAATTAAAATTAATTGAGTTGCAAATGGAATTGGAGAATTTACTATTTGTATCAAAGTGAGTTAGAAGTGGACAAGTGGTTAGAAGTGGGTTAGCCCTAAAAGAAGGAAAGTGGGTTAAGTTGGTTAGAAGGTAACCCCTTGAGAGAGCTACATGGAAGTATAAATAAGAGACAAAGACTCTCCCATTAACACCTATTGAATATCATTGAATATCTATTTTGTGAGAGGTTACTTGGGTAGGTATTATTGATAGAGAAAAAGTGTGGCAAAAAATCGCGGCAAGAAAAAGTGCGGCATAAAAAGTGCGCAGATAAAGTGTGGTAGAAAAATTGCAGCAGGAAAAGTGCGACAAAAAAATCGTTGCAGAAAAATTAGGGCAGGAAAAGTCGCGGCAGGAAAATCGTGATAGAAAAACCATGACAGAAAAAGTGCGGTAGAAAACGGGTAGAAGAAAAATCACGCCAGAAAAATCATGACAACAGATTATGTTTGTAGTAAGTCAAGAACCAAAAGCTTAGATTTCATGTATGGTTGTTGTTGAAGAGTCATCTATGTAGTTGAAGAGGCAAGTAATTGGAAGGTCAATATCCACAAACATAAAAAGAACTATTGCCTTGAATAAAATAGTTTTGTTTTTGGCATCGTAAGATATCTTCATATATTAACAAATGGATTCCTGATACTCAATGTGTTTATACTTTTGCAGAGTTGTATTTTGTTGTAGACTAATCTCTCCTCTCATATTTTTTACCTCAGTACTTGTGGGTGTGAAATTTCTAACTTGTGGTGTATCTCTTCTTGCAGTTTTTATTGCCATGTATCTTATATTTGAAATAAGGAGTTTCTTGGTATCTTTTGTAATATTCTTAGTCATTTGGAATATTTGAATTTTCTTGTATTTTGGTTTCTAGACTATTCTTCCTATTGTTGTATGTTTATTTTGTTTCATTTCATGTTGACTAATATAGAGAAGGAGTCTGGAAATGGAATTGACTCACTCTGAGGGGTAGTTGCACTAGTTTAGTTTGGGTTTATTTCTACTAACAATAATGGACTATTCTCCTTGTTATCAATTGTATTTTCAAATCTTGATCTATTTTCTACCTTAGCTAGGATTTTAATAACTACATCTTGCATGTAACATATCATATTTATTTCATTTAGTTTATGTATTCACCCCTCATTTATGTTGTTAAATTTACATTAAAATGAGTTTATCTTAGATTAGAGATATTAGAGAGAATAATAGAACATCTTACCTTGCATACAATACTCGATTCATAACCAAATGGAAGGGATTACTATTTCAATAGTATGAAAGATAATTGGGTCTTTTCTCCAAGTGTTTTCTTGGTGAGAGTCAAAAGCCTACAACCACACATTTCAACATAGAGTAGAATAAGACCTAAAATTCTTCTCCTACACCCCTTCATGGTGTTCCATTTTCCACATGTGGATTGAAGTTCAACTCGTTCCTAAGAGATAACTATTTCCATAGAGTGATAAGGGATGTATGGATTCTCAAGAAGAGAGTATCTATTGTGGATAACCACCGCACCCCCCGAGGATGACCTAGATCCACCGTTAACGTCGGGTATAGTATGGCTAAGAGAAATAAAATTAGCCACCTGCTTTTCATATAGATTTCAACTTAAAAAATGTATTTTCATTTTTTTTCAAATTAGTCTTATTATATTCAGTTGCCTTTATATATATATATATATATATATATATAAAGAAAAAACATTATATTTCATTAAAGAATATATACATTTTATGGTCCTTTGTTCAAAAGGACTGCCCGTTTTCTTCCTTTCTATGCTTATTCATCAACTTTTTTTTCCCAAAATTCTCCTCTTCTAAATTGTATACATCAATTCCTCACAATCGTCACTTTGCACAAAATAAAATTCACATATTGTCTCGCCTAAGAAAATAAACCTTTTGAGACTCATTTACAACATTATAGGAAGATGTTAATGCTCATGGGAATGTCCTCATAACGAATCATTTACAAATTTATAATATAAAAGGCCCCTACTTCCAGAGACAGGGCCTCCTTTGGAAGATTATATGCCATTTGATTCAACTCTATGTAAATGTGAGCACAAGAGAACCATTCCAGCTCGCCCAGTAGATAACATATCTTCTTCATTAAAGGTTGAAATCGTGCCACCTGAATTTGAACCTTTCCCCTCACCCAATCCACTACCACTCCAAAGATATTCACTTTTCCAGTTTAGAGAGATGACAAAGAACAATAAATCCCATAGAGTCGTCAACTCTTCCTTCATATTTGATTCTTGTCGTGAGCATCTGACCACAAAATGTTAATCTGTAGAAATATATAAGACTGCACCAACTCTTCATTATGGAGGGTGACCTTGACTCTCCTCATCAAAAAACCCCCAATGGGTNTATATATATATATATATATATATATATATATATATATATATATATATATATGATTCCATAGGGTAAACAAAGGGAGTCTAAGTTTGAAGTTTTTGACCCTATGGAGTTCTTTCCGTAGGCCTAGATGTGAGGGTCCTTAGGCCCATCCCCTGAAGAATTCCCTTTTTTGTCTGCCTTCGGTTATCATCCTAAAATTTCTCTCTCCCAGATGAGCTCTTCCCTTCCTACCCTTCGCTCCTCTCGTTGGTTTTTTGTCGTAGGATCTTTGTCAAGGATCAATCATACCCTACACTCATGGTCATGTATTTCTAAGAGGCGAAAGAATTGGACTATGAACTCAGCCCAAGCGTTAATAACACCTTTTTCTCACATGACGAGTTCATTGAACTACGTAAGTAGTCAGTATCCCCTACGTTCGTGAGTAATGAGGAGGATCATGGAGGGAAGAGGTAGCATCTCGAGAATGTGAAGGATTTTTCTAGACTGCCTGAGGTTCCTCGAATTTCAGCCTTTCCTATGGAGTCAAGGGAGATTTTGCACAAAACATTATTCAGTCTTCCTATTCTGGCGAGGTGGAAAAAAGGAAGGTACTTAAGATGATTTTAAGAGTGCAACAAGTGACTCTCTCTCAGGATCCACTTACCTCAAGAGGACGACTAAGTGCATTCAATAAAATATAGGTTCCATTCAAACGGTGGTAGGAAAAGATATCCCAGTTGTAGAGGTTACTCGTTATGCGGGACAAAACTTAGTAGGTTAGTTCAACGGAAAATCGACGGGTGAAGCAACGCTAAAAATCTAGCTTGACCTCAACTAGAAGCCCCTCCTTGGTTACTCTCTTGAGGTTCATGCCCTAGTTAGAGGTTGGAACTACTTCTTCTTGTGTTCCAAAGAATAATGTAAATCTCTCTTAGGGAAACACTACACCTAGGGTCCATCATGTATGATTTTAGAAATGTGGACTATTGATTTTGTCAAATAGTTGGCTTAGGTTGATGGACAGTTGGTCTAGATTGTTGGTTGTAATTTATGTCAACCCTTGGAGAGTGATATTGTAGATTGATGTCAAACATTAGTGATTTATGTCAACCCTTGGAGAATTATGGTAGTATCACATTTTGGCAGCAAAAAGGCATGGGTAAGGGATCCTAGTCTGTTTGAGGTATAAAGGCATGAAGATCAGTGAATTTACAGGTAACACTATTCTATATAGATATTATATGTCATGCCATTTCCAGTGATATGTGGAACGTCACATAACTCCTCAGGATTAGAGAGTTATGGCCATATGAAGTTGGAGAACCCTCATGAGTTATCTAGAAGCCCCTAGAAGGTCAAAGAAGTCAATTATTCTAGAATCTCCTAGAAAAAGTGTACTAGTCAAATTGATGGTAACTAGGAGTTAATCATGGGTATAATTGTTGTATTAAGAAAATAATTAAAAATAAATATGTTTCAACAAGAAGTTGTGAGTTTGGTAATTATGGTAAACTAGTTGTGATGAGGAGATTGAATAGTCAATGTGGTTGACCAAGAAATAAATTAAATAATAAAGTGGTTGCAACTAGAAGTTAATTAAGGGAAAAGAAGTTATGAATTGACTAATTATAGAAAAGTTAGTTGCAACAAGAAGTTGTGAGTAAAGATAAATTATTTAAATAATAA
>ML780577.1:484573-501413 GCA_009831015.1 Picea engelmannii
GTTTCCTTTTGGAAGACTAGTACTATAGTCTCTTTGGATCAGTTGTAATTATGTATTTTACTTCTCCAATACAATAGAATAGACATAGCTTACTTACAAAAAAACAAAAAAAAAATAACAATCTATTATTCAATGGTTTCTAGCTGAAATAACTATCAAAACATAAATTGAATGAGAAGATTTTACATATGATTGGAAAAGACTTCAACTTGCATATTATTCTGTAAAAGGACAACAAGGCGAACAAGAAATGAATCTAACAAAACCCACAATCAGGATCCCAATGAAGGGAAATCAACACCAGACTTGAGTATCCACTCTCATTATGAGGTTGTCTCTCTTAATCACTATATTTTTCTTAATTTTGTTCCACCTCCCCTTATTCTTTGTATATCTCAACATATAGATCATATGAATTGTTTCTTTGGTTAAATTGAGCCTTAAGGGACTTATTGTAATCATAATTCTATAGGTGGATTCAAATTCAATAAAATTTTGAGGATCTTCATTAGGTTCATGATATGTCCAGGCTCATTTTTTATTGATATTCTTGAGTTTATTAGATTTGTTCAATATGCACATTTTATTTTCTCCTCTAAATCTATGATTCTTAAGAATTAATGTAAATACTCTATTCAAGTTCGTCAAATTCATTATGTGTATTATTTTATTTCTTCCATTCCCACAAAAAAAACTATTATTTCATGTACCAAGTGAGAGAGGTTCCTAACGCAAATGTTATCAATATGATGATATTTTGGAAATCATGTCTATTATATCATAAAATCAATTAATGGACACCAATAGAGGTACAACAATTAGTTTTCATATTTTAATATCAATAGGACAAGTGAAGTATAACAAATTAACCCCCTTTGGTTTACATTATTTAGAAAAATCTAAAGAGGAGATATTCTCACTATGTAAAGGATGCCTTCATAATTTAATCTTCATATGGGTTAATCTAAAGGGAAAAATGATCCATTTTATCTTTCATTGTCAATGGAATAATTTAATTCAACAAGTAGTCTATCATGTGTAGAGAAACTAGGAAGAAAGGAAACACATTTTAGCTTTCATTGTCAATGGAATAATTTAATTCAATGATCAATCTAGCATGTTTAGAGAATTTAGGAACAAAGGAAACACATTGATGTTATCCTCTTTGGAAAGGCCTCAACTTCAACTAGATACTCACCTTATCGAATCTCTAATAATTCTCTATTGAGGACTTTAAAATGATATGTTTGTTTATGGGAAGTCTAAGAAATTATCTCAAGCACCTTAGAAAGAGAATCAACGTCATGTTCCATTATTCTAATAATTTGATCCCTCATAGTGGACAGCTCAATGGAAATGTTTTTCCTAAACACGATTACTTGATCTCATCATGAGCACATAAGTAGAAGGAATTTCAATTCATAGGGAACTAGACTTCATCCCTCACTAGAGTGTCCAAGTGATTTATGCAGTTATCATAGAACTGTCACTCACCACAAATACTTGTAGTATATTCTATAGATTCCAAGGATTGAAGTTTATCTCCAAGATATAAATAGGAATAAACTCACCATAAATCTTCCTCTAGTATATAAACAGGAAGAAGGCTACCCTTATATCAGCATGAGGATATGCAGCAGCAAAGAAGACTATCGGGGAGCGAGCCAACATATTAGTTGGACAAAGAGTTAGAGGATATAAGAGAACTAATGGTGAAGTCAGCAAAAGAAACTACCAGTAAGGAGAAGTTGGACAGAAGGAAGCCTGCAAGAGTAGTAGAGAAGTAGCATCAACAAAGTAGAGGAGCAGGAGGATAGCTCCAAAGGAGAGTTTGGGATCCAGGGGAATTTCAACACTGGAGCAGAGGAGCTCATGAGTAGGAGATCATGATTTTCCCAGTGATGGAGTATGATGTAGGAGCATCGCTCCACCTCAGTAATGAAACAATTGTCTAGCACATCCACACCCATCCAAGGAGGGGAGAGGCGCCAACCCTCTCATTTTGCCCTCAAATTTAAATTTTAAAATGTAATTAAATGCAATTAAATGTTGAAAGGCCAGAAGAGCCGAGTCGTCCCTTTGTATAGGCAGTAGATGGAGTCGCCTTTATTAGGATTGAGCTAGAACAGATCTTGAGCTTTGCCTCATATCTGATATGTACATGTTTATTCAATGTAATCTCCCTCCGTAGATAGGTGTTGTAATTGGTGATTAGACAACACTATAGTAGTTGGAGGGAAAGACTCGATGAGCCCCTCTTGTATAAATTTTTGTAAAATATGCCTAGTAGAGGTTGTTGCAGTTTAGTTCAAAATTGTTGAGAGTTGAGAGCCAAGACTCTATTGTAGTCCGAGTTTGTAACCATTGTAAACAGACATTCGTATTAATGAAAGAGCAGTTTTTCCTGCATATGATTTTGTGTGTGTTTCCATGTGTCTTATGAATGTATATGTGTGTGGTTATGAATATATATGTTGTATATGCATGTGTTAGGTTTCATTTGCAGGGATAAAGATAGAATCCTCTATCTGTGAGTTTGTTGAATTGTTTTTGGGTTCTTTAGGCTAAATGCAAGGAGTGAATGATAGAAGTATTTGAAACTCTGTAGCCAGTGCAAGGAGTGCACATCTGAGCTCTTTAGAGTCAGAGAAGAACGTGCCAAGAGGGAATACCAGAGAAATCACATACTCAGAGTTGAGCCTCAAGGAGGGAAAGTCTGTGCAGGAGAAATCACAACTAGAGTTACTGAATACTTTGAGGGCTCTACCAGGAGGGCATTGAACAGGTGCAAGTGTGCACAAGTGAGCTCTGTTTTGAGTTCAATGAAGTGAAGTGTCAAGGAAGACACTCACATAGTTTTTTAGCACTATGTAAGATCAGCAAGGAGTTCTTGAGCAGAATTTTCCAAGAGGGAATAGATATCCCTTCAAGGAACAAAGGGATAGAGACCTCTGAGGTCCGAGAAGTTGAAGCCCATGTGAACCAGAGTTGTTGAACACTTTGGGGAAAGAATATCTGAAAGGGGTGCATTGAGAAGATGCAAGGAGTGCATCAGTGAACCTGAGAGAGTTCAGGATTCAGGTGAAGTTGTGCAAGAAATGCACAGGGCCAACACCCTGCTGAAATGTTGGTAAAGGCTTTGTGGGATGAGAGCAGAAGGTGCCAAGAGGGAACAAGATTTCCTTTGAAGGTGAAAACAAGGGCCGAGACCATTAAATATTTGAGTTAATTTGAAGCTCAGGAGGGACAATGCCTTTGCGCACAAATCCCCAGCATAGAGAAGCAGAAGGTCGAGACACTTCGAGGTATGACCCAAAGACAAGTGGGAGGAAAAGAAAGATGATACCCAAGAATTCGGGATCGTAGGAGAAGGATCCAAGGCCGCAGCCTTTGGATACTTGTAATGTTTCCCAATTCGAGATAATTTCTAAGCATAGGAGGGGGAGCGACAACAACCGTAAGATCAACTGGAGGAGGAGAGGTATGGACCGTCGAAGTCATCATCCAAACACACCAAAGGAGTATGTAGAGGAGGAGACAGATCCTAGCCATTGGATCTAAGCACAAAGGATCGGCATTCGTTGGATCCAGGTAAGTGCATGAGCCTTAAATCCTTCAAAGTGCAAAGGAGAGCGAAATTTTGTAATCCCAAAGTTTCGAAGTGGATCAGGACCGTCCATCGTCAAGAGGGACATGGCAGCAGATTTGAAAATCCAGGAAATAGAGGTCTGGAGGAGTTGAGTGTGGAGTAGGGGAAATATTTGCGAAGTGGCGAAACCCGAAGTATAGTTGGACCATCAGATCCAGGAAGACACATGGTAGAGATACGTGAATTCGGGGAAAAGTATTTCGGAAGGAAACAAAGGTAGAGGTTTCTATATCATCGAAGCCCGAAGTGGCGAAGGGGTTGACCCGAGGTTATATCTCGCTGTCACAAAAGATAAATATTCTAGCACAAGGCTAGTACTCACGAATTGGTGTTGCCAAGTGCCAGAGAGCGGAGTTGCAAGTAGTCTGAACTTCCAGTTGACATCAAGGGGACATGTGTGTGTGTTAATTGTTTTGGGTCTGTTGAAGGCTCGAAGAGCTAATTCGGCTTGGGATATTGAAGATCTGAGACTAAGAGGTCGCGCAGCCCCCAGGGAAGAAGGGGGGTGTGTGTCAATATCATGGCTAGTACTTTCAAGGCTTCACCCTCATAGTCAGTTATTGGAAATTAAACAATGATACATTTACAATGTTCCTATGCCACAACATGGTAATCTTAATTAATGATTAATTACAATCAAGGAGTTGAAAGAAGTCTAAGAGCACAATCTCAGTGTCTGTATGATTGTAAGTTACAGAAGTCAACGAATCCATTGGAACTGATGCTCATCTTAGTTATTGTATTTTGTATTAGCATGATGCACCCAAGTTAATATATATTAATTAGTTTGTGTGTTGACAATTCATGTGTATTTTGATCTTGTGTTGTATTTCTGAGTTTCTATACTAAGCATAGCATTGTGTTATTATGCATTCAAAAATCATTTCATTAAGTGTAATTTATCATAACGTACAGTAAAATCCAGTGGTAGGTTGTCCACTGCGGGGTAAGTCCTAATAGTTTAACAATGAATCCTTTGCGGCTCGCAGTATTTGAACTGGATGTTGTAAATCGTAGAAGGTGTACATTTAATTACAATGGTCAAAATTAATGGTAAATCTTCGAAGGTGTATATCTTTTTGCAATGGTCAGAATAATGGGGATTTAATCACAGAGGTGATTTGTGTGGACAAGATTTAATATGTTTGGAATTTTCTTAATCATCACAATAAATGAAAGGTTGTGATTTCAACCATTATCTCCTTCATTAAAAAGGGGGCTAATCTACCGAGTTTAATAAGCAATTTTACTGTGACAGGGGAACCTCTAATGTTTTTGTTGGACCTTTTTGGGTTTTTCAAAGTTACCAAATTTTAGTGAAATGTTTGTTGGATGCGTGAGCTTTTCATCCCGGGGTTATGGAGATATCATGATTGTCTTTTCTTTTTCTTCAAACCCAAAACAGATCCAGCTAATGCCAAGTAATTCTCAAGATATTTCTTTCTTTGTATGGGCAGTGTGGGCATCATTATGGAGTAAGATTTAATGGGCAAGAAAGGATCAAGATATTCACAATCGAAAACAAAGCAGACAATGCCTTCAAATTCATATAATTCGAGCGAAGAGGGAGACAACACTTACCATATTCATCTGATGGCTATGGATGAGAGAATTATAGATAGAAAATTCATCGAAAAGCTATTGAAGAACTCCTCATACAAAGGTAATATTATGTTCGGGGATTGGGATTGATGATTGGACTATCCATATTTTGAGGGTCTTTTATAGAATTATATAAGTAGGCATTTTAACTATTTCAAATATTATTATGTATATATGTATGACTATAGTAACACAATAAATATTGGGAGAACCTCTTTGGAATTTTTGGGATTAGGAGACTATCAAAACATAAGTAGTTGAACGTTGTGACTCGATTAATGTGTGTCTGAATATATTAATGCTTGTTAGAATATTAATATAATGTAGTACACTGTGATAGAATTTTTGAGTATATCCGCTTCTTCTATCTCATATTGTCCAGCATGTCTTTTCTGATTCAGGATCTTAAGGTGAATATGATAATCATGGAATATTGTTTTCGCCACAATTTTCTATCTTAAAAAAGATTAAAAGTACCTTTCTATTTCTAGCATCCCTGAAGTACCTTAAAAACATGATGGAGGTGTTGAAACAATTGACAACAGAACCCCTGGATTTAAGGAAAAATCATCTACCTCAGCTCTACTTCTTCAGGATCCAGTTGTGTATGTGTCAATTCCACTGGAGCATGCATAGGAGAGCATTTACTACTCAGTTAGTAAGCAGGTTTAGCCATGACTGTAAACCTGGGCGAATTATTAAATTGAATGTATGTGAGAAGAGGGGAGTGAGTTATAAAAACCGGTAAACCTCCATTAATGAATAACAATAAGCATCGATACCTTTGCTTGGTGGACGTAGCCTGAAGTTGGGCGAACCACGTAAATTCATGTGTTTCTTTTATTATTTTTCCATTTGATATAATGTGTTTTGTTGCATATAGTTAAGGTTTGTGGTTGTTTGATTAACAAGTGGTATCAGAGCCAGCTGGAGGCCACTTAAAACACATCAAAAATACCATTTATTCTCAAAGGAGAAGCCGTACAATAGTGCGTTGGAGGATTGCAAGTCTCTCAGTACGTGGGGAGCGTTGGTTTTATAATCAGCACTGGACTCTCCTCCTAAAGGGCACGCTGATTAAGTGCTACACTTACATTTTTTCTCAAATATGAAATCGACGCTGGCCTATAAAGGTAAAGGGTGCATTGATTCTCTTATGGGATGCAGTTTTTTCAAATCTGAAATAGCCTATAAAGGTAAAGGGCTATGGTTTTTTCAAATTTCAAATCGATGTTGGCCTATAAAGGTAAAGAGTGTGTTAATTCTCTTGTGGGTTGTGTCGATTCTCTTGTGGGCTCATGATCAATCAATGGAAAAGGTCCAACGTTATCTTCTAGCCAGCGATGAGTGACAAGTGGATTGTTAGAGGGATAACATCTATACCTCCTCTATGCACACTCTAAAGAATCATGATATTAGCCAAATAAATGGGTTTTTTTTTCATTGTTCATCAATGTAGTAGGAAATTTGGAACATAGTAGGAAATTTGGAGAGTAGACCAAGATATTTACATTCTCCATTCACAATCTCCTGCACCGAGCATATTAAAGGAGCGAGTAATACTTGAAGCAACAAAGGCCGAGAAGTAGGAGAACTTCTGAGATGAAAAAGACTCAAAGTGCCAAGTTTGAAATTGAGAATTTCAATGGAAAGAACAACTTTGATATCTGGAAGGTCAAGATGCACGATCTTCTCATGAAACAAGGCGTGGTGAAGGCTTCTTCTAGAAAATCAAAGAAACCCGTGACCATTTCAGATGAAGAGTGGGAAGATCTCGATGCAAGAGTACTAAGTGCCATATGTCTCTATTTGGTCGATGATGTTATGTTCAACATTGTTACAGAGAAGACATTAGTCGGTTTGTGGACAAAGATGGAAATCTTGTATATGACGAAATCCTCGATGAACGTGATCTTCCTAAAAAGAAAATTGTAGAGTTTGCACATGAAGGAAGGTACAAAAATAGCTAATCATTTAAATACTTTAACTACTCCTTTAGTCCAATTGACTAGCATGGGAGTGAAATTTGAATCTGAATACAAGGTGATTACATTATTGTGTTCTTTTCCTGAGTCATGGGATCACTTTGTTACCTCTATTAGTTTCAGTTCAATAGAAATTATTGAGTTTGATGTTATTGTTGGAGCTTTACTAGATGAGGAAACAAGGAAGAGAACCAGTTCATAAACCTCTACATCTGAGGTGATGGTGGTCAGAGGAAGACCTAAGGAAAGAGGACATGTTCAGAGGGATTTCTATAGGTCAAAGTCGAAGGGAAAAATTAGCAAGCTTAAGTGTTGGTTTTGTGGAAAATATGGACACCTGAAGAAGGATTGTTGGAAGCGACAACAAGCCTCCAAAGAAGACCCTCCAAAAGAGGCGAAGGAGGTAAACGCAACTAAAACAGGTTCAACAACAAGTTTAGGTATGGTTGATGAATTTTTAACAATTGGTATTGTTTCACGTTATGATCAACAATGGTTATTAGTAGATTATGGTGCTTCAAATCACATGTGTCTTCATAGACACTGGTTTATTACTTACCAGTCTATATATGATGGAATTGTTTACATGGGAAATGATATATCATGTAAAGTTGTGGGAATTGGTAGCATTTGAATTAAGATGTTTGATGGATCTATTAAGATACTAGCTGATGTGATACATGTACCTGATCTTAGGAAGAACCTAATCTCTTTGGGAATCTTAGATATTGGAGGATATAAAAGTATTGTTCAAGGTGGAGTTATGAAGGTCTACAAAGGAATCATACTGGTTATGAAAGCGAAGAAAGTTGGAAACTTTTTTCTGTTAGAAGGAAGAACCGAGTCACATCATGCGACAACTGTATCCAAAAATGACAGTGATTTTGTTTGATTGTGCCATCAATGGTTGGACCATATGAGAGAAAAAGGATTGAAGGTATTATCTGATTGCAAGTTACTTCCTAGTCTAAAGTCTTTAAAGTTAGATTTATGCAAGTGTATTTATGGTAAATAGAATATGCAGAAATTTAAAACCGGAAGGCACACCAGTGAGGGAATCCTTGATTATATCCATTTTGATGTTTGAGGACCATCCCCTACTATTTCGTATGGAGGATCATCATACTTTGTTACTTTTATATATGATTTGTTTAAGAAGGTGTGGATCTATATGTTGAAAAGAAAGGATGATGTATTTACTATTTTCAAGCAGTTTAGAGCTTTAGTGGAAAAGAGCACTGGTAGGTCCATTAAATGTTTAAGAACTGATAACACTGGTGAATTTACATCAATGGAATTTGAGAACTATTGCAAGGAGTTTGGGATTGATAGGAATAAACCTACTGCCTATACTCATCACCAAAACAAAGTTCATGAACGCATGAACATGACTCGTCTAGAGAGAGCAAGGAGTATGTTTAGTAATGACAACTTGCAGTAGGAACTATGGGCAGAAGAAATATCTACAACTTGTTATATGGTGAATCGATCACCATCAACAACAATAGAGTGCAAGATTCCTAAAGAGGTATGGATAGGTCACCCTTGTAATTATTCTAATCTTAAAGTTTGTTGTTGTGAATCCTATGCTCTAATTCTGAAACATCAGCGTTCTAAATTAGATCCAAAATAAAAAAAGGCTTATCTTTGTTGGATATGGTGATGGTATCAAGGGGTACAGGTTGTGGGATCATATTGCCCACAAGATCACCATGAACAAAGATGTAATATTTGATGAATCATCTCTCATCAAGCTAGATGTATATGTTCAAATGAAACAGGTAGAAGTATCTAGGTATCAACTACAGATGAGAGTGAACATGAACAAGCTTTGTTCATGAAGAGGTTCTTGTAGAGGAGAACGTGGATGATGATGACAATCAATAGATTGTGGATGAGCCACAAACTTCCCTAAGGAGGTCTACACGGGTCAAAGTTCCTGCAAGAAGGTATGATGATTTTGTTTCATCAGTTTCTTTAAGTACTAATGATGATGAACCTTCGTGCTATTTGGAAGTTGTAGAGGGTTCTAACATTGAAAAATGGAAAGAAGCAATGAATGATGAAATGAATGCTTTAGAAAGGAATGCTACATGGGACCTGGTAGAACTTCCAAGAGACAGAAACACTGTAGGTTGCAAGTGGGTCTACAAGCTGAAGAAGGGTGTTGATGATAAGGTAGAAAGGTACAAAGCAAGGCTGGTTGCAAAAGGATATTCTCATAAAGAAGGTATTGACTTTCATGAGATTTTTTCACCAGTTGTTAAGATCGTTTCAATTCGAATTGTGTTAGCATTAGTTGCATTACTTGATTTGGAGTTGGAGCAGCTAGATGTTAACACTGCATTCTTACATGGAAATTTGGATGAGGAGATTTACATGGAAGAACCTGAAGGGTTCGTTCAGAATCGCAACAAAAAATTTATTTACAGGCACAAAAAATCATTGTATGGTCTGAGGCAGTCGCATAGACAATGGTACAAGAAATTTTACACTTTCATGATGAGCCAAAATTATACAAGGAGTGAGTATGATCATTGTGTTTACTTTAAGAAATGGAATAATGGCATATTCATTTTCTTAGTATTGTATGTTGATGATATGATTTTAGCAAACAAAAGCATAACTGAGATCAAAAGGTTAAAGGATGAAATGGCTAGGATGTTTGATATGAAAGATCTAGGAGCAACAAAGCAAATTTTGGGCATGGAGATATTTAGAGACAAGAGGAATGGTAAGCTTTGGTTGTCACAACAAAATTTTGTTGAGAAAATACTTTTGAGGTTTGAAATGAATAGTGTGAAACTAGTTTTACTCCCTTTCGCTTCCCATTTTAAGATTTATTCAAGTTTATGTCCTAGTACAAAAGAAGGAAATGAATATATGTCTCGAATATCATATGCTAATGTAGTAGGAAGTTTAATGTATGTGATGGTTAGTACAAGACTGAACATTTCATATGCAGTCGGGGTTGTTAGCAGATATATGGAAAATCTAGGTAAAGAGCATTGGGCAGCAGTGAAATGGGTGCTTCGATATTTAAGGGGCACAAGTGATTACTGTATCGCCTATAACAATGGTTTTGAGTTAGTCTGTGGATATGTTGATTTGATTTTGTAGGTGATTTGGACAAGAAGAGGTCAACTTCAGGATATGTCTTTACTCTTGCAGGTGGAGCTATTAGTTCGATGTCAAAGCTACAGAACATTTTTTCTTTATCCACTACAGAAGCAGAATACATAGCTGCTTCACATGCTTGCAAAGAGACGGTTTGGTTAAAATGTTTGTTTGGTGAGTTTTGAAGGATGCAGGACAAAGTAAAGCTACTTTGTGATAGTCAAAGTGCTATTCACTTGGCCAAGAATCCAACCTACCACAATAAAACTAAACATATTCCTGATAAGTACCATTTTGTAAGACAGGTCATCGATGAAGGTGGAGTTCTCTTGAAAAAATTCATACAAAAGAGAACTGTGCAGACATGTTCACAAAACCAGTACTTTTAGAGAAGCTACTATGGTGATTGGCTTCTCTTGGCTTACAGAAAAAGTGCTAGAATAAAATAATGAGCAAGGTATTGGATAAATTTGTTGTCAAGGTGGATATTGTTGAAACGATTGACAACAGAACCCCTGGATTCGAGGAATGATCATCTACCTCGGCTTTGCTTCTTCAAGATTCGGTTGTGTATGTGTCAATTTCACTGGAGCATGGATACGAGAGCATTTACTGCTCAGTTAGTAAGCAGGTTTAGCTATGACTATAAACTTGTCTAAATTATTAAATTAAATTTATGTGAGAAGAGGGGAGTGAGTTATAAAAACTGTAAAACCTCCATTAATGAATAGCTAGAAGCATCGATACCTTTGCTTGGTGGAGGTTGGGCGAACCACGTAAAAAAACGAAAGGCTTGTCTATGTAAAATAATGGTGATTTTACTGATAAAGTCTATGAAAGTATACATACCCTACCCTCTCTGAATTTAAACTTGTAATCTTTTAGGAGAAAACACATATTCTTAACCATTAGATTTACTCAAGCTGTAATAATTTACCAAGCAAAACAACAAATTGGATAACATATTACCAACTAATATAATAAATCACAGATATGATACATCACTAATAATGAGCAACATGATAAACGGAAGGAAAATATAATATACCAGGAATCATGAGCAACATGATATATATAATCATGAGAAATACAAACTTCTCGTACGATAGTCGTCACATAAAAATAAAACGCAGAACTAAGTAATATACATGACAGGTCTGTCGGCGCCATCATCCCATCTCCCGCGCTCTCTCACATATTGCAAATACCGAACTTTCCCATCTCCACGCCCACGTAATTCCTTGATCTGAGTTTGGTGCTTCCATACCACTCCAGAGCTCACGTTCGTCTTGGCTGCCAAAGAAAACATCACGTTCACGTACGAATTTTTCACCGCTTTCAACATACTGTTCACAGAAAACAGGCCTTTCTCAGAAGATTCCTTACTTCTTCTTCTTATTCTTCGATCTCCGTAATCGTTCTCTTCCTCCCCGCCGAGCTCTTGGTAGCGGTGCTCTGGTGTGCCCTTAATCCGTCCGTAAGGTTGCAGGATAATGCCCACAGAGTTTTTCATGGCTATCTGCTCTAACATTTCTCCTCTCCCATGCACACATAAGTGGATCACATCCCACCCTCATGACCTTCAACTTTTAAAGTCAAAATCCATTAGCACTATTGGATTTTGATGTTTCCGTTCTGTAAAGCAACCAAAGTTCCAAGCTTGTGGTAGTCGGGAGATCCGAGGAGACACCCAAAAAAAAAAACCATATTAAGCGTTGGTGTGACCTAGACCAAGTATGATTCTCGGGTGATTTTCATAGCTTAGATTCCCTCGGATCACAGTTTTTTAGATCACGATCTAGTCTTGCAGGTAACAGACATGCTAACAAACCAAAAAAAAATCATCAAGTATGATTTTATGTCATTATCCTATATTTATAAAAAAAATTGCATTCAAACAATTAAATGAAGAAAGAAAATCCATGAATAAAAAAAAAGAGAATAAAAGAAAGTTGAAACTACTAACACAATTTCATGAAAGAGGGCATTCCAAACTTAAAAGACTAGGAGGGATACAAAGCGCATTTCTAGGAAGAAGAGAAGAATCATTTTCCAAGCATTCTCCACACTCGAAGATAAATGAAGTGGATGGGAACACATGTGGTTACAATTGAATTCCCATTTAAATGTAAATGCAAGGAATTCTTCAGAATCAAAGTGTTGGAAGTATGCAAACAAGAACAAATAACTAGACATCTAAGTGAAAGACTTGATTTTATTCAGTTAATATTTGTATCCTAGTAACAAATGTGGAGACAATTGAATTCATTTAAATGTAAATGAAAGGAATTCTTTAGAATCAAAGTGTTGGAAGTGTGCAAACAAGGACAAATAAGTAGACATCTAAGTGGAAGACATGATTTTATTGAGTTAATATTTGTATTTGAAAGGCTCACACGAGTGATTAGATTTTGTAATTTCTTAATCTACAGAACAATTATTCTCACAATTAGTTTAAATAGTTGATGTGAGAAATAAGATTAAGTTTGTAGTAAGTCAGGAACCAAAAGCTTAGATTTCATGTATGGTTGTTGTTGAAGAGTCATCTATGTAGTTGAAGAGTCAAGTAATTGGAAGACCAATATCCACAAACATAAAAATAACTATTGCCTTGAAGAAAATAGTCTTGTTTTTGGCATCGTAAGATATCTTCATATATTAACAAATGGATTCCTAATACTCGATGTGTTTATAATTTTGCAGAGTTGTGTTTTGTCATGGACTATTCTCTCCTCTCCTAGTTTTTCTCTTAATACTTGTGGGTGTGAAATTTCTAACTTGTGGTGTATCTATTCTTGCGGTTTTTATTGACACGTATCTTATATTTGAAATAAGGAGATTCTTGGTATTTTTGTAATATTCTTAGTCATTTGGAATATTTGAATTTTCTTGTATTTTAGTTGCTAGACTATTCTTCCTATTGTTGTACATTTATTTGTGTTTCATTTCATCTTGACTAATATAGAGAAGGAGTCTGGAAATGGAATTGACTCATTGTAAGGGGTAGTTGCACTAGTTTAGTTTGGGTTTATTTCTACTAACAGCAATGGACTATCCGCCTTGTTATCAATTGTATTTCCAAATCTTGTTCTATTTTCTCCTTAAATAGGATTTTAATAACAACATATTGCATGCAACATATCATATTTATTGCATTTAGTGTATGTATTCACCCCTCATTTATGTTGTTAAATTTTACATTAAAATGAGTTTAGCTTAGATTAGAGATATTAGAGAGAATAATAGAACATCTTACCTTGCATACAATACTCAAGTCATAACCAAATGGAAGGGATTACTATTTCAATAGTATGAAAGATAATTGGGTCTTTTATCCAAATGTGTTCTTGGTGAGAGTCAAAATCCTACATCAACACATTTCAACAAAGTGTAGAATACGAACTAAAATTCTTCTCCTACACCCCTTCATGGTGTTCCATTTTCCACATGTCGATTGAAGTTCAACTCGTTCCTAAGAAATAACCATTTCCATACAACGATAAGGCATGTATGGATTCTCAAGAAGAGAGCATCTATTGTGGATAACCACCGGACCCCCTGAGGATTACCTAGATCCATGCTTCACGCCGTGTATGGTATGATTAAGAGAAATAAACTTAACCACCTGATTTTCATATAGACTTCAACTTAAAAAATGTATTTTCGATTTTTTTCAAATAACTCTTATTATATTCAGTTACCTTTATATATATATATATATATATATATACCGAAAAAAAAATAAAAAATAAAAATAAAAAATAAAAAATAAAAAAAAATCATTATATTTCATTAAAGAATATATGTTGGAAATGTTTAACAGGTAGCATATGCTTGTCATTGATGGAAAGTACAACATTGAATATGGCATGAGTACAGGAAGAATGTAATAGATGGGCACCATAAGTATTTTGGGAAGACGCTGCAGAGCAACCTCGATAAGATCAGAAGAGATAGTGCAGAGGATGTTTGGTATGTTTTACAGGTAGCATATGCTTGTCATTGATAGCAAGTACAGCAGTGATGATCAGCAGTGCAATGATATTCAGGAAGATCAAATGATCAAAGGCATCGCAACCAGGCAAACAGAAGATAAGTTCAGGTTGATCGAATGATCGAAGGCCCGTAAAGCTTGAGAAGCATTTCTGATAGTTGGATCCATTCATAATTCCCGAAAGAACGAGGGTCGTCAGATCATAATATAGACAAGAAGAGCGTTGAACAGGAGGACAGATCTCAGACGTTATATCCAAGCGCAGGACCCGACCATCGTTGGATCAAGGAGAACCTGCACACCTTTTAAAGTATAACAAGGAGAAGCGAGCGTAATCGCGATATGCAAAATCGCGACTTAAATCTGAGCCGTCAGATCAAGGTTGAATCTGGACTGTGGATTCCAGTCCATGTCGGAGTTTCGAGGATTGCGAGATGAACATGTCAAAGATTATTAACATTAGGAATCACGATATCGCGATATGTGAAATCGTGATGTAATCTGAGCCATCAGATCAAGCTTTGATCTAGACTGTTGATTCCAGCCTGTGTCGGAGTTTCGGGGATCGCAACATGGAGAGGCAAGTAAACAATGCAACAAGAATGCCGATTTCGCGATATGCGAAATTGTGATTCAATCGCAGCCGTTGAATCAAGCTCTGATCAGGACCATTGATCCCACACCATTCGGGGTATCGGGGATTGTGACTTGGAGAGTCGAGATGTCTCATCTCTAGACTCACGAAATGCAAAATCCCGAAAGCACCTTATGCATAAGGCTGTGGTCATAGCCCATGGTCACGAGAAGGGAAGGAGTCAGTCCAGATAAGTTCCTTTTCGAAGTTTCACCTATCGCGACTTCGAGTGACAAGAACCTCCATCTAAGGAACTGCGAGATGCAAATTCACGATGAGATCTAGACCATCAATACATCAAAAGCCTGGACCGTTGATCTGAGCTCCATCTCTGAGTCTCACCTATCACGACTTGGAGTGACAAGAATCTCCATCTAAGGAACAACGAGATGTGAATTCACAATGAGATCTGGACAATTGATTCATCGAGATCGTGGACCATCGATCAGGGTCAATGAATATTAGAAGTTCGCAACACCGTTTAGCACAGCCTGTGGTCACCACGTGTCATCACGTGGAGGAAGGACCTAGTGTAGATAAGCTCCGCCTCGGAATTTCGGGGATCGCGTATGGGAGTGTCGAGACACTGGATCATACGAATGTCGAAATACCAAAAAGGTGAATTGTCGGTGTAACCGGAGGTCACCGCCTATGGTCATGTAGAGGAGGGAGCTAGAGCAGTCAAGTTCATTTTCAGAGCTCGTGACATGGAGACTCAAGATGTCTCATCGTAGAATCTCTGAATTGCGAAAGTATGAAATGGGTAAATAACACAAGAACCCATCAGAGTTAATCCAACGATGGAGGTGAAAATGAGCACGATCGGAGGGCTAATGTTGATCCTCAAAATGTAACTGCTAGAAACCATTGATGGTTTCTACCATAGGATGCGAAGAGACTTCTGTGTGATTTCCAGAGGAGCTGAAGAGTTACAAGGAATCTGCCAGTGGAATGAAGACGATTCGTGGAGGAAATTGATAGCTGGATGAGGGTTGGAGCCTGTAACTGAAATAGAAAGGATAAGCTTGACTATGCCAGAGAAGATGAAGAGTCTCAACTGCCAGAGAGGCTGAGGAATCTCAGCATAACACCCAGTGATGTCGAACGCGCGGTTGAATTGCCAGAGAAGTCGAAGAGTCGCGATGATGATCACGTAGAGCACTTGAGATGCGGAGGAGATTGGCGCGGGGTGAGCATGCAGAGGCATTACGAATATTGCATGCGCAAAGACAACAAAGACTATAAGAATGCCGAACAAAGAAGAGATATGGGTGGTTGTTGTGGGGAAAATTCAAGTGTGAGCAAGGAGGTAGAGCGCAGGAGCAAAGATGCATGCTAGAGGAAGGTTGCATCAAAGGGATATGGTGCAGAGAGTATAAAAGGAAGAAGAACAGAAAGTTCAAGGGGCATGTAGAAGGCACTGATGCAGACAGGATAGAGCAGCGTAACAGAACAACAATAGGGTTGGTAAGCCATTGAATAATTTTATATCGTTGTAGTAAGTTTCAGTAACAAAGAATTTATTATTTAGGGTGGTTGGGAGGCTCTAGGGAGGATTTTTGTCCTCAGAGGTTCAAGTGGGTGCTTGAACATAGGGAGTTGTAGCTTCCATCTGGTTGCAGCCAGAGAAACCAGAGTGGTAGGGTGGTTCAAGGGAGAACTCTTGTTCTCTGTGATACAGGTTGGTGCCTGTATGATTGGAAGTTGGTGCTTCCATCCAGTCGGTGCTGGAAACACTCAGGGAGTTGGTGCTTCCTTCTAGTTGGTGCTAGAGAAACCAGGGAGTTGGTGCTTCCTTCTAGTTGGTGCTGGAGAAACCAGGGAGTTGGTGCTTCCTTCTAGTTGGTGCTGGAGAAACC
>ML780577.1:501463-517029 GCA_009831015.1 Picea engelmannii
CCTCATTATGAGTTGGTGCTCATATGTATGATAATGTAAAGAATGTAATTATTACTTATCATATAAAGAAAAAGAGGTTTTTACCCTGTATGGGTTTCCTCGGAAAATATATGTCTCTGTGTTTCTCATATATGTGATTGATGTTGAATGTGCCATTTCCTTGCATTATTGTGATCATCATTCAGTGTTTCTGCAAAGAGTTTTAAAATAGGAACATTGTTTAAGCTCGGTAACAACTGATTCACCCCCCCCCCCCTCTCAGTTGTCCAACAATATATACATTTTATGGTCTTTTGTTCAAAAGGATTGCCCTTTTTCTTCCTTTTTGTTCTTATTCATCATCTTTTTTTTTCAAAATTCACCTCTTCTAAATTGTATACATCAATTCCTCATAATCGTCACTTTGCACAAAATAAAATTCACATATTGTGTTGCCTAAGAAAATAAACACTTTGAGACTCATTTACAACATTATAGGAAGATGTTAGTTATCATGGGAATATCCTCAGAGAATTAATCATTTATAAATTTCTAATATAAAAGGCCCCTACTTCCAGAGACAGGGCCTCCTTTGAAAGCTTATCTTCCATTTGATTCAGTTCTATGTAAACGTGGGCACAAGAGAACCACTCCATCTCACCTAGTAGATAGTGTATCCTCTTCATTGTAACACCCCAGGTTTTGAACCCCCATTTTAAATAATGTATTCTTACAATGGTGAGAGGCCAGAGTGCCCAGACAATGATTGAAGGGCCAGTATGCCCAAGAAATGTAATGTTATGATCATTAATAATAATAAAAACATCATTGGATGCTAGACGAACAAGGACTAGAGTTATAGGGAGCTATGATTCCACAAGAGAGGGAGATTGAGGGACTAAGTGGTATTCCTATTTTCTTATTAACCTTTTTGTCTAAGGGAGGGGATCAATTACGCAAACTTCTTGGGAAGGTCAGGAGGTTCTTGTTTTCCCCACGAAGTTACTTAAACCCACCTCTGGTCTGATGGGGGGGTTGGACTGTTGACTTGTTCATTGATTTCCCATTCACTCACTCATTCTTCCCTCACACACTCCCATGCATTCCCTGACCCATTCATTGACCCATCCTCACCTGCGTCTTGGTTGGAAAAGCGAAAGGAAATGAAGTTGTTGAATAATTTAGCCACTGGATAGTTTGTTGTAGTGGTCGTTGGCGTGATCCAGTTGTGACCTGGGGCCTGCATGTCTGAAATGCATTGGAATGTGCCCTCAGATTCTCACAACTGCGAGTCCTGAGAGTTCCAACATTGAGATTCTAGACCAGTTGTGGTGGAAGCCCTGGAAGGAAGGACAAGGACTGCCTGAGGGACTGTGTGGAAGAGAAGGGTGGAGGTCCATTCTCTTGGGTGGCATAGGTTGGGTAGAAGATATTTGGGTACTTGGATTGTTGTGGGTGTCGGGAAACCTATGAGATCTTGAGAGATCACTGGTTTGGGAACCCAATTACACTCTGGAACCGTCCTTGTGCATTCATAACCCTGGCTCGGGGGTGACACTGTTGTTGATATTTAGAGTAGCAATGTCTATGGTTGGGTGGAACGTCCTTGGTCAGCAGCCAGTCGGTGTCATATTTCATAAAGATAAGTTCTCTCTATCGTGATATCCCTATCTGTGTATGAATCTATTTTTCACTGTGTATATTTTAATTATCGTTTAACATAATCTTTAGATTATGCATGCTTGTTGGATAATGTTGTGCATGTTGTTAAATATGTTCTCTTATTCATCCTTAATGACTAAAGAAGGTATTAGTAAGAGAAAGAAGTCTAAGGGCGGGTTTGGAGGTAGTGTACCCGACCTGTGGGTGCTTGAGTATGTTACAGTTTGGTATCGGATATTTTGGTTGAAACACTGGGCCGGTATGGGCCAGTTCTATTGGTCAGAATCTCGTGGTTGAGATCAAAATCTGACCGGGAAGTTGAAAAGATCAGGAGGAATGGCATTGTACAAGCTACGCAGGAACCATAACATCATAGAACCTCTACGAGGGTTCGAAGGATCATGACCGATCCTTTTTAATTCAGGAGCGATCACCACTATAGGATCAGGGAGATCCAGGATCATTGGCTCGGAGGACAAGTAAACAGGGGTTGTTCGATGGAAAGGATGCAAGGTTAAAGGTCGCAACTATAGGATCCCCTTGGAGAGAGGGATCAACAGCCAAGAGGCATTGCAGGGAATCGAGTTGCATGGGAGATAATTTCCCAAGGCGGTCCCGCAATCCAAACCATGGTTTCCCTGGGGGGTTACGTGACATTGTTAGGAGAATTGTGGGGTGCAAAGAGGGTTACTCCAAACCATCGATGCATGCCCCCGCAAATTGAAAGGCATGCAGTGACGTGACAGGTTAGAGCTCAAACATCAAAACCCTAAATAATCGAAGTAGATGGGGACCGTCAATCCATAGGAGAACACACATCAATCGATTGTGTGCTCTAGGTGAAAGCACTATGAGAAAGCAAAAGTGAGGAGAAGTTGAGTTTTGAAACTCTCAAAGCCCAGAGAGCCAAATATCCGAAGTAAGCGACGACTGTCAGATCGTCTGAAGTAGATCTTGACCATCGATCACCTAGGGGTTACGTGTCAACAAATTATTAAAACCATAGGAATCTGTTTGAGAGGTTTTCAGCTGAGGTTTGAGACTCTTGAATCTCAGAGAGCCGGAGAGCCAAATCAAACCTCGATCATTCGATTGTCTAAGAAGATCTCAGCCATTGATCTGTCGAGAGCCATGCATCACTAGATCCATGAATTCGGATAAAAGCCAGTGGGGCCAAATAAGTTTGAAATTTGAGATTTCCGAAGTTCGAAGTCTCGAAGGAATTGTAGCCATTGATCCACAAGGGACACGCATCAGAAGATCGTGAACTTTGAATAAAAATATTTTCAAGGAAAAATGTTGAAATTTGAGATCTCTGAAGTCCAGAGCCCCGAAGAAATCATAGCCATTAGATTGAGGACACGTGGAGTAGATTCTTGGAATCCGGGTGAAGACCGAAAATGAATCTTGGTCATCTGATCCAAGAGCACACATGGCGACAGATTGGCCAGTTTAGGAATTTGGAGTTTGGGATAATTGGAAGTGTGCTAGTTTGAAAACTCCCGAAGCCCCGAAGCCTGAAGAGACGAAGTGATGAGGCATGATGAAATCACCTGGGATGACATGGACATAGGGAATGTGTGCCATGTGTTAGTAATATTTGGGCATTTGGAACATTGAAAAGTCGATTATAATGTGACACATGTCACCCACCTAATTGGGCCACGTTTCCACTTCCATCGTTTCACCACGTGGTGACATATCGTGCAGTCCGAAAGACTGGGCACTCCAGAAGGGAAAGATGTGTTAGGTTGAGTTGGGTCAAAACACCCAAATGCCGGAGTATATATCAACCATTGATTCCATAGGACACGCGTCAAAGGATCATCGACTTCGGGTGAAAGTACTCCGAAAGAAAATGCACGAGGGAAGTTTGAAACTTCCAAAGCCCGAATCACCAAAACGATTCACAGCCACTGATCGGTGGGAGGACACCTATCAAAAGATCAGGAACTCCAGGTAAAGGCATTCTAGGTGGAGGAAAGATAGAAAAGTTGACACTCCCTAAGCGCGAAGTCCCAAAGTGGTTCTCAATCATCAATTGCGAGAGAGGATGAGGACCGATGATATTGTCCTGGTTGAAAGTCTCGAAGCTCTGGACAAGCGCTTTCAGCTAAGCGCAGGGTCATGGCCATGGTCATATACAGTTCGAGAGCTGAGGAAAGGAAGGCTAAGGGAATATTTGGTTGTCTCCGAGACAGAAAAGTGCTAAGGGAGATTTTAGCCACGGTTTCTAGTCGTGATCACCTGGGAGGTGGTTTGAAGGCAGCGACTGCGCAGGGTGAAAATTTGTGTTAGCCAAGGATAATAGGACACTGTTATTTTCAGAGAATGGGGATATAATCTCCATGAAAAAAAACAAGAAAGAGACATGTACCATGGTTTGGAATTTTTTTTGCCTATCATATGCATAATTCTAACAAAATGGTCACTTGCACATTTTGCAGAATTAAGAGGCTTAAGCACATCAGCTCAGGATGCATATTGAGGAAATGGAGGAAGGTGAGGGAGCATCCAGTAATGAAAAGAAGGTCGAAGGCCAGAATAACAGAGTTGGTAATGCAGAGATAGAGTCCAATGGGCGAAGGGAAAAGCAGAGCAGAAAACATTAACAGAAACGGTAAGAATCCTGAAGATGGAAGTGCAGAGCTACAAAGCAGACAATGAGATATTGATGAGAGAGAAACGCCAGATAAATGATTGAGTGTTGTAGAGCTTAAATCAGTTGCAGAGGCAAATGAAGAAGGGATCAAACTCAATACAAGAGGAAGAAGGCAGGTGTCATGAAGGAGGAGATGCTCGTGGAAGAGATGGTTATTCCATAAGTACTAGCAAAGCTCATGGACACCACTCGCCTTCTTACTCAGGAAGAAAGTTTTATGCATAGGATGATCCCATAAGCAATCCAAAAGTGTCTCTTGTCAGACACTAGAGAAGGAAGCAAGAGGTAGATTGTTTGCAGGGAGAGCTGAGGAAGCTCAAGCCACCTTCCTTGGATGGTGAGAGAGAAAGGGAAGATGATGTTGAAGCATGGTTTCTTGGGCTCCGAAGATATTTTCAGTTGCATAAATATTCATCAAACATGGAAGCCAAGATTGCCACCTACCATTTACATGGGAAATATGTAGTGTGGTGGGACCAACTGAAGCAAATGGAGCATGTTGATGAAAGTAGGATCACTTGGAAACAATTCAAGAAATACCAGAGAATTTCTATGACAATAAAATGCAAGAGTTCTTTGAACTTAGGTTGGGAAGAATGACTATGGCAGAATATGAGAAGAAGTTCTTGGGATTTTTAAAGTATGTCAGGTTCATTGGTGATGAGAAAGTGAAGATACAGATATTTCTAAGTGGATTTCTAGCCTTTTATAAGGAAAAGATCAAGTATGATGAACCCAAGACCTTGAGTGAGGCCATCAGGAAGTATAAATACCTGTATGAGCAAGGCTAGGGAAGAGAATCCCTGCAAAAATCTTTGAATAACAAGAAGAATGAGAAGTTTGATCAGAGGAGGAAAGGTTCAAACCTCCCTTCAATATGAATGAGCCAAATAGAGATCATCAATATCAGTATGCTAAAGGAGATTTCAAGAAGGAAGATCCCTTGGGGAAAAGGGGAAGACCACCAATCCAATGTTGGGGTTGCAAAAAAGATTACCTATACAAGGATTTCCCACACAGAAAGGACAGAGTGAAGACTGTTCACAAAATCAAAGAGGCTACAATAGTCAAAGATATGGGAAGAATCTATGCAACTTTAAATGATCGACAAGCAGAGTACCAGTCCAATATGGTCGAGGTGGAAGGTAAGATCATAAATCAGCCTGTTTCTATTTTGATTGATTCAGGAGAAATTAATTGTTACCTTGATCCTCAGATAGTGGATAGATTACATTTGGAGAAAAGTAAACTTGGAAAAGCAAGTTTGCTTTAGTTAGCCACTAGAACCAAAAGAAGAATCCATGATATGGTCATAGGTTGTTACATAAGTCTTAATGGCATGAATATTAGCACCGATCTAAATATCATACCATTGGGGTCTTATGATGTTCTGATTGGGATGGATTGGTTGGACAAGCATCATGTTGTCCTAGATTGTCATAAAAAAACATTTAGATGTCTTGATGGAGATGGAAAACAGAGAAATGTGAAAGGAATTCCAAGACCCATCTCTATAAGGGAGATTTCAGCCTTACAGCTGAAAAGATTTTTTAGAAAAAGATGTCAATTGTATGAAGCTCATGTGGAAGAGCTAGATAATGCTACAGGGCCAAACCTTGAATATGTCTCGGTGCTATAGGAATTTGAAGATGTATTCCAAGAAATACCCGGATTTCCACCAAGAAGGGAGATATATTTCTCAATTTATTTAGTGCCAGGAGTTGCCCCGGTGTGAAAAACACCTTACAGAATGAGCACACCAGAATTAAAAGAATTATAAATGCAGTTGGAAGAATTGTTGAATAAAGGGTACATACGTCCAAGTGTTTCACCTTAGGGAGCACCATTACTTTTTGTCAAAAATAAGGATGGAACCTTGAGGTTGTGTATTGACTTTCGACAGTTGAACAAGTACACTAGAAAGAACAAGTATCCAATACCCTGAATTGATGACCTCTTTGATCAGCTAAGAGGAGAAAAGATATTTTCAAAGATTAACCTGAGGGGAGGATACCACCAGGTAAGAATCAAGGAAGAAGACATTCATAAGACATCCTTTAAGACCAGGTATGGGCATTAAGAATTTGTAGTGGTGTCGTTTGGATTGACCAATGCACCAACTGTCTTCATGTGCTTAATGAATGGCATATTCAGAAATTATCTAGACAAGTTTGTCATAATTTTATTGGATGACATACTTATCTATTATAAGTTTGAAGAGAAGCATGAACATCCCTTGAGATTGGTGTTGCAGGTACTGAGAGAACATCAGTTGTATGCCAAGTTGAGTAAGTGTTCTTTTTATCAAAAGTAGATCCATTACTTGGGACACATTATTTCAGAGTTGGGCATAGCAGTAGATCCAAAGAATATTGAATCCATTAGAGGATGGTCAACACCCAGAAATGTGTCAGACGTCATATCTTTTATGGGATTATCCGGCTACTACAGAAAGTTCATAGTAGGGTTCTCTAATATTTCTCATCCCATCACTTATTTGCAAAAGAAGGGAACTAAATTTGAATGGACACTCAAGTGTGAAAAGAATTTTAATCTGTTGAAGGAATTACTTACTATTGTGCCTCTGTTGAAGATTGTTGGCCCAAATGAAATTTTTGTGGTATATACAGACGCATGTAAGGAAGGACTTGGGGGAGTCCTCATGCAAAATGGACATGTCATTGGATATGAGTCCAGAAAGCTTAAGGAACATGAGAGGATCTATGCCATGCATGACTTGGAACTTGTTGCCATTGTTCATGCCTTGAGGATGTGGAGGCATTATCTCATGGTGAATAAATTTGAATTAAGGACAGACCACATTGGCCTGAAGTATCTTTTTGAACAACCGACCTTGAATGTCAGGCAAACAAGATGGATGGAATTTTTAAGTGAATATGACTTTGATATCAAGCATATCAAGGGAAAGGAGAATAAATTTGTCGATGCACTTAGTAGAAGAGTGCATCTCAGGCATGATATTGTTGTCAGTATGCATTAGTCAGAATTGAAGAACATAATTTTAGATGGTCTTGTTACATATCAACATTACCTACAGGTAAAGGAAGACTTACAACAAGAAAATGTATAGCAGAAAGTAAGGGAGTACGAGATAAAGGAAGATGGATTACTCATGCATAAAAATAGAATATATGTTCCTAGTACTGGAGAATTGAGGTATTTGGTTCTGAAGGAAATGCATGATGTCTCTTATGCTGGACATCCATGTTACTAGAAAATAATTACAGCAGTAAGAAGCCAGTTCTTTTGGCCAGGAATGAAGAAGGATGTTGCTGATTACATCGCTCGATGTATGGAATGTCAGAAGGTGAAGGTTGAGCATAGGCACCCAACGGGTTTGCTACAACCATTTTCAATCCCAGAGAAGAAATGGGAAGTGATCACCATGGATTTCATCGCCGGATTACCCAAAACAAATAAGCAATACGATTCAATCATGGTGGTGGTTGACAAATTAAAAAAGGCTTCTCATTTTGTGTCTGTGAAGAAAATGCATACAACAACTAATATTTCATAAATTTTCATGAAGGAAATTGCTAGGTTACATGGGATACCTAAAACAATTGTCTCAGACAGAGATACAAAGTTTACCTGCAATTTCTGGAGGGGATTTTTTAAATGATTTGGCACAAATATAAACTTTAGCATAGCATATCATCCCCAGACAGATGGGAAAACAAAGAGAGTGAATCGAATAATTGAAGACATGCTGAGAATGTATGTGATGGATAAGCCGTCTAAGAGGGAATATTACTTACACTTGGTTGAGTTTGCATATAAAAATGGGTATCAAGTTTCCTTGAGAATGAGCCCATTTGAAGCCTTGTATAGTAGGAAATGAAATACTCCAGTGAGATGGGACAACCGAGCAGATAGAGTGGTACTTGGGCCGAAGTTGCTCAAGGACATGGAAGACCGGGTGGTCAAGATTAAGCATAATTTAAAGGCAACCCAAGATAGACAAAAAAAATATGCAGAAAAGAACATGACAGTTAGAGAATTTAAAGTAGGGGAGCATGTACTTTTGAAAGTGAAGCCCAAGAAAATCTCTTTGAAATTGGGTAGCTGTACAAAGATGGCAGCCAGATTTTTTGGTCCATTTGAAATATTGGATAGAATAGGGTCAGTTGCATACATGCTTGCATTTCCTTCTTCCATGAATCTGCATAATGTATTTCATGTATCTTTACTAAAGAAATATGTAAATTATCCTAACCATGTTATTGATTGGCATCTGATTCAGTTAGAGACGAAGGGAGACTTTTAGGTTCAGCCAGTGCAGATATTGGACAAAAAAGTCAAAATGCTCCGGAATTGAGTTATAGAACTGGTAAAAGTTCAGTGGACCTGCTACAGTCCTTAAGAAGCTACCTGGAAGCATGAAGATTCCATGCAGCCAGAGTACCCACAACATTTTGAATAAATGTGAGATTTTGATCTTTGTTTTGTATATGCACTGAGGACAATGCCAAAATAAGGAAGAGGGGATGTAACACCCCAGGTTTTGAACCCCCATTTTAAATAATGTATTGTTACAATGCTGAGAGGCCAGAGTTACTAGACAATGATTGAAGGGCCAGTATGCCTAAGAAATGTAATGTTTTGATCATTAATAATAATAAACACATCATTGGCTGATAGATGAACAAGGACTAGAGTTATAGAGGGCTATGATTCCACAAGAGAGGGAGCTTGAGGGACTAAGTTTTATTTCTATTTTCTTATTACCCTTTTTTTCTAAGGGATGGGATTGGTTACGTGAAGTTCTTGGGGAAGGCAAGGCGGTTCTTGTTTTCCCCACAAGGTTATTTAAACCTGCCTCTGGTCTGATGGGGGGGGGTGGAATGATGACTTGTTCGTTGATTTACTGTTCACTCACTCATTATTCCCTCACACACGTCCATGCACTCCCTGACCCATTCATCGACCCATCCTCACCTGTGTCTTGGTTGGAAAAGTGAAAGGAAACATATCTGTTGAAGAATTTAGCCACAGGATAGTTGGTTGTAGTGTTCGCTGGTGTGATCCAGCCGTGACCAGGGGCCTGCATGTCTGAAATACATTGGCCTATGCTCTATTTTTCTCACAATTGCAAGTCCTAAGAGTTCTAGAATTGATATTTTGGACCAACTGTGTTGGTAACCCTGGCAGGAAGGAGAAGGATTTCTTGAGGGACTGTGTGGCAGAGAAGGGTGGAAGTCCATTCTCTCGGGTGGCACAAGATGGGTAGAAGAGAGTTGGGTACTTGGATTGTTGTGGGTGTCAGGAAACTTGTGAGAGCCTGATAGATGACTGGTTTGGGAACCCAATTACACTCTGGAACTGTCATTTTGGATTCATAGCCCTAGCTCGGGGGTGACACTGTTGTTGAGATTTGGAGCAATAATGTCTATGGTTGGGTGGAACGTCCTTGGTCAGTAGCTAGTCAGTGTCATATTTCATAAAGATAAGTTCTTTGTGTCGTGATATCCCTATCTGTGTATGAATTTATTTTTCGTTGTGTATATTTTAATTATTGTTTAACGTAATCTTTAGATTATGCATGCTTGTGGGATAATTTTCTGCATGTTGTTAAATTTGTTCTCTTATTCATCCTTAATGACTAAAGAAGGTATCAGTAAGAGAAAGAAGTTTGAGGGAGGGTTTGCAGGTAGCATACTCGGCTTGTGGGTGGTTGGGTATGTTATATTCATCAAAGGTTGAAATCATGCTTTCTAAATTTGAACCTTTCCCCTCACCCAATCCACTACCACTCCAAAGATATTCACTTTCCCAAGTTTAGAGAGATGACAAGGAACACTAAATACTATAGAGTCATCAACTCTGCCTTCATATTTGATCCTTGTCGCAAGTATCTGACCACAAAGTGTTAATCTATAGAAATATATAAGACTGCACGAACTCTGCATTATGGAGGGTGGCATTGACTCTCCTCGCCAAAAAACCCCAAAGGGGTACCTTCAATCACACACAAACACACACACACACACACACACACACACAAACAAACATATATACATATGATGGAATAGGGTAAACAACGGGATTCTACAGTTTGAAGTTTTCGACCCTATGGAGTTCTGTCTGTAGGCCTAGATGCGAGGGGCCTCAGGCTTGTCCCTGGAGAATTCCCTTTTTTGTTTTCCTTTGTTCATCGGCCTGACGTTCCTCTCCCCCAGTTGGGATCTTCCCTGCCTACCCTTCTCTCCTATAGACATTGTTTTGTGGTAGGATCTTTTTCAAGGATCAATCGTACCCTACACTCATTGTCATGGATTTCGAAGAGGTAGAAGCACTGGACTATGAACTCATCCCAAGCGTCAGTAGTGCCTTTTTCTCACATGACGAGTTCATTGAACTACATAAGTATTATGTATCCCGTACAGTCACGAGTAATGAGGAGGATCATGGAGGGAAAAGGTGGCATGTCGAGCATGTGAAGGATTTTTCTAGACAACTTGAGGTATCCTTGGATTTTTCCCTTTCCTATTGAGTTAAGGGAGATTCTACGCAAAACATTATTCAGTATTCTTGTTCTGGTGAGGTGGAAACAAATAAGGTACTTAGGAGGATTTAAAGAGTGCAACAAGTGACTCACTCTCAGGCTCCACTCGCCTCAGGAGGAAGGCTAAGTGCATTCAAGAAAAGAGAGGTTTCATTCAAACAGTGGTAGGGAAACATATCCCAGTTTTAGAGGTTACTCGTTATGCTATCCAAAACTTAGTAGGTTAGTTCAATGAAAAATTGACAGGTGAAGCGACGCTAAACAATTGGCTTGACATCAATTGGAAGCCCTTCCTTGGTTACTCTCCTGAGGCTCATGCCCTAGTCAGAGGTTGGAACTGCTTCTTCTTGTGTTCCAAAGAAGACTGTAAGTCTCTCTTGGGGACACATTGGACTTGGGGTCCATCAATGATGATTTTATAAATGTGGACTATTGATTTTTTCAGAGAGTTGTCTTAGATTGATGGGTAGTTGGTCTGGACTATTGGTTTGTCATTGACGTCAACCCTTGGAGAGTGATATTGTAGATTGATGTCAAACCTTAGTGATTGATGTCAACCCTTGGAGAAGTCTGATAGTAGCACAAAGGCATGGGTAAGGGACCCAAGTCTTTTTGAAGTATAAAGGCATGAAGATCAGTGAATTTACAGGCAATACTATTCTATATAGATAATATATGTCATGCCATTTCCGATGATATGTGGAATGTCACATAACTCCTCACGGTTAGATATTTATGTCCATATGAAGTTGGAGAACCCTCATGAGTTATCTAGAAGCCCCTAGAAGGTCAAAGAAGTCAATTATTCTAGAATCTCCTAGAAAACGTGTACTAGTCAAATTGATGGTAACTAGGAGTTAATCATGGGTATAGTTGTTGCATTAAGAAAATACTTAAAAATAAATTAGTTGCAACAAGAAGTTGTGAGTTTGGTAATTGTGGTAAAGTAGTTGTGATTAGAAGATTAAATAGTCAAAGTGGTTTCCCAAGAAATAAATTAAATAATAAAGAGGCTGAAACAAGAAGTTAGTTAAGGACAAAGAAGTTATGAATTGACTAATTATAGAAAAGTTAGTTGCAACAAGAAGTTGCGAGTAAATATAAATTATTTAAATAATAAAGTAGTCAAAATGGTTGCAAAGAGAAATTATTTAAATAATAAAGTGGTTGCAACAGGAAGTGGTGAGTTTACTATTTATGGATAAGTCAAAGTGGTTGCAATAAGAAAATAATTAAAAAATAATTGAGTTGCAACTAGAATTGGAGAATTTACTATTTGTATCAAAGTGAGTTAGAAGTGGACAAGTGGTTAGAAGTGGGTTAGCCCTAAAAGAAGGAAAGTGGGTTAAGTTGGTTAGAAGGTAACCCCTTGAGAAAGCTACATGGAAGTATAAATAAGAGAGAAAGGCTCTCCCATTAACACCTATTGAATATCATTGAATATCTATTTTGTGAAAGGTTACTTGGGTAGGTATTATTGATAGAGAAAAAGTGTAGCAGAAAAAGTGTGGCAGAAAAATCGCGGCAAGAAAAGTGCGGCATAAAAAGTGCGCAGATAAAGTGTGGCAGAAAAATTGCGGCAGGAAAAGTGCAGCAGAAAAATCGATGCAGGAAAATCAAGGCAGGAAAAGTACGGCAGGAAAGTCATGGCAGGAAAATCGCGATAGAAAAGCCACGACAGAAAAAGTGCGGCAGAAAAATCGCAGTAGAAAACGTGCAGCAGAAAAATTGCGGCAAAAAAATCATAACAGCAGATTATGTTTGTAGTAAGTCAAGAACCAAAAGCTTAGATTTCATGTACGGTTGTTGTTGAAGAGTCTTCTATGTAGTTGAAGAGTTAAGTAATTGGAAGGCCAATATCCACAAACATAAAAGAATTATTGCCTTGAATAAAATAGTTTTGTTTTTGGCATCGTAATATATCTTCATATATTAACAAATGGATTCCTGATACTCAATGTGTTAATACTTTTGCAGAGTTGTATTTTTTTGTAGACTATTCTCTCCTCTCCTAGTTTTTATCTCAGTACTTGTGGGTGTGAAATTTCTAACTTGTGGTGTATCTCTTATTGTGGTTTTTTTTGCCACGTATCTTATATTTGAAATAAGGAGTTTCTTGGTATCTTTTGTAATATTCTTAGTCATTTGGAATATTTGAATTTTCTTGTATTTTAGTTGCTAGACTATTCTTCCTATTGTTGTATGTTTATTTGTGTTTCATTTCATCTTGACTAATATAGAGAAGGAGTCTGGAAATGGAATTGACTCACTCTAAGGGGTAGTTGCACTAGTTTAGTTTGGGTTTATTTCTACTAACAACAATGGACTATCTCCTTGTTATCAATTGTATTTTCAAATCTTGATCTATTTTCTACCTTAGCTAGAATTTTAATAACTACATCTTGCATGTAACATATCATATTTATTTCATTTAGTTTATGTATTCACCTCTCATTTATGTTGTTAAATTTTACATTAAAATGAGTTTAGCTTAGATTGGAGATATTAGAGAGAATAATAGAACATCTTTTTTTTTTTTTTGACGAAAACGGTTATGTTGCATTAATCGGCTCTATGGCCAGCCAGAATCAGAAAGTTACAAATTTGAAGAAGGTTGGTGACCTCTAACAGTGCTTCCAACCTTCTTGTGAATGTCTTGGAAGACCATTCCCCTCTACTCCTTGATCTAATTCAATAATATGACAAGGAATGCATGCATGAGTAAATTCTCACAAACTGTGAGCATAGCAAAAGACAGAAGAAAAGCATTAAATCGAGGGGGTTGAATTTTTCCCCTTAATGTAGGGGTCCAGCTTTTTCTGAGATCCTAAAGAAATGTTGGAGGCCGCCTCCTTTTCTCTGCGCACTTTGTTGGTCTTTTGCCCTCGGGTAAGGGGTGGAGACGGGACTGTATTGTCTTCAGGTTCAGAAGTTCCCCCAGAGCCGCTAGAGGGGACTGTAACCACCAGACCTGCATGGGCAGAGGGTTCCGGTTCTGAAGCCCGAATTTCTCTTGCTGCTCCTGAATTTGTGGGGGTGGATTCCGGAAGGCTTTCGTCTGTCGGAGGATCTTTCTGGTCTACTGTTGCTTCTGGTTCTAGGGCTTCATCTTCCTTCAGCGCATCAAAGTTGTTTTTGTTTTCTAATGTTGCCTCTTCTGAATGAGTGGCCTTTGGGGCATGGGCTTGTGGATCATTTCACCTTGGCTACCTTCGCCGATTCGATACGGGCTGAAACTCATCTTATTTTATTGGTCCCAGCTCCTCTAAGGCTTTGGGGCAGCTTCTTGTGAAGTGACCATAATCATGACACCGGAGGCACTTAAAAGGAATCTGTTCATAGTCCAGCTCTTAGATATGGCACCAGTCCCCCAGGGAGAGCTTAATGGCTTTCGGAAGACCTTTCTCGAGGTTAACCTCTACACAAATGCGAGCACAGGTAAACTGGTCCCCTTTCGGCTCCGCCCTGTCCAGGAAACGCCCAAGCTTATTTCCAATGTCCTTCAGAGAACATTTCCCCCATAGATGCAAGGGAAGGTGAGGCAGCCTAACCCAGACAGGGGCTGCGGTGATCTCGTCTTCGGGGTTGAAGTCAAGAGTCCAGGGGGCTAAGAACAGTCCTCTTGACCCCATAAAATAGGGTCCATATCTGAACGCTAGATCACAGTCCTCTTTGCTCGGGAATCTGAAAACAAAAAACCCCCTGCCTACAGCTAATAGAGAGACGTCTCCTTGTATCAGCGGCTTCCAACGATCATTTGTCCATGCCTCCACCGTTTTGGGGCTAGGCCATAACCCCGTAAACTTTCCGATGAGGGCCTTGTCTGCTAGATGGAGGGCAAGCTTGCAAGGATCCTCTGGAGATAGCTCCAGAGAAGGGATCTCCTCCATCTTCTTAACAAATTTAGACGGGAGAGAAGGCTTGGATTTGGGTCCTGCCGAGCAGACCAACGCTTTGAATGCTTCCAATCAGGCTTTTCCTCTCTCGCCAATCAGATCTGGGGCCATCGTAGCAGGTCGTCGACCTCCAGCAAGTCCAGTCGCAGCGGCAAGAACGCATGAAAAACGCGGCGCACAGTCCACGCTGGAGCGCTCTTGAAGGTGTTGATTCGCGTCTCTGTACGCAGGGAACCAGATCGGCTGCTTCCATCGAGGATCCTCACTCCTGCAAACGAAAACTAGTGCTGGGGCGGCTAGGGTTTAGGCCCTAGCCACGACGAAATCTGTCTCTCCTCATCTCGTTGCGTATACAATATAATAGAACATCTTACCTTGCATACAATACTCGATTCATAACCAAATGGATGGGATTACTATTTCAATAGTATGAAAGATAATTGGGTCTTTTCTCCAAGTGTTTTCTTGGTGAGAGTCAAAAGCCTACATCCACACATTTCAACATAGAGTAGAATAAGACCTAAAATTCTTCTCCTACACCCCTTCATGGTGTTCCATTTTCCACATGTGGATTGAAGTTCAACTCGTTCCTAAGAGATAACCATTTCCATAGAGTGATAAGGGATGTATGGATTCTCAAGAAGAGAGCATCTATTGTGGATAACCACCGCACCTCCCGAGGATGACCTAGATCCACCCTTCACGTCGGGTATAGTATGGCTAAGAGAAATAAAATTAGCCACTTGATTTTCATATAGATTTCAACTTAAAAAATGTATTTTCATTTTTTTTCAAAGTACTCTTATTATATTCAGTTACCTTTATATATATATATATATAT
>ML780577.1:526817-539078 GCA_009831015.1 Picea engelmannii
GGCTTGATACATTATCAAACTATAGGGAATTTATTTATCAAAGCAGCAAGAATTGCCTGGGAAGAAGCGAAGCCGGCAATAACGCTTCAAACTTCCCAGCCAATGATATTCTGACAAATACACAAATTTATTATTAAAAAAATAAGGTTTATATATTTCCTATGTTAAACATTACCATTTTTTCAAAAATTTCGAAGTCAACTAACAACTAATTGAAAGTCAGCGATGAACTCATCGCTATAGTCCCTGCCCTTGGCCTTCCGGCAGGGACTAATAATTGAAATGATTGAAATAAAATTGGTGAATACTTCAAATATGAAATTTCTTTCCCTTCTAAAACATATCTAATGAACAAATCTTTGTTAAAAAAATAATTAAAATGATTGAAATAAAATTGGTGAATACTTCAAATATGAAATTTCTTCCTCTTCTAAAACATAACTAATGAACAAGTCTTTTTTCAAGATAGAAATAAAATTGGTTAATAGTTCAAATATGAAATTTCTTCTCCTTCAAATATGTTCAATAGTTCAAATATGAAGTTTTCTATCCATACATTATTTAAGGTTTAAAAATAGTCAAGCTATTGAATTGAGGGGGTCTAATGACTAAAAACATGTGTTTCTTTCTAATAGGTTTTGTAATAAGTTATAAGTTGAAATCCAAAGAAGGGTAGTGTAGGGTATGTATACCTAGATAAACTTTACCAGTAAAATAGCTGGACTGAAAATATCTCATACATCAATTTAATATCTAACTTAACAGTTACCTTAAAAATCTTCTTTCTTCTTTTCTATCACATACTACACTATCAATCACATCAATCAAGCATGGACGAAATGGCGGTTTGTCAATGGAATCATGTGACATGCATAAATGTGATGTGATGTGGATAGACTTCATCTATACATTTTAATTTGAAGGCTTTCAAAGCAAATTGCTCACAGCTGCTTTCTTAAGCTTTCGTTTGTCAGCGGTTTGTTTGGAGTCGCACAAGGAGGAGGTGGAGAGGAGAAATGTTAGAGCAGATGGCCATGAACAACTCTGTGGGCATTATCCTGCAACCTTACGGACGAATTAAGGGCACACCAGAGCACCGCTACCAAGAGCTCGGCAGGGAGGAAGAGAATGACTGCGGAGATAGAAGGATAAGAAGAAGAAGCAGGGAATCTTCTGAGAAAGGCCTGTTTTCTGTCAACAATATGTTGAAAGCGGTGAAAAATTCGTACGTGAATGTGATGTTTTCTTTGGCAGCCAAGACGATCGTGAGCTCTGGAGTGGTATGGAAGCACCAAACTCAGATCAAGGAATTACGTGGGCAAGCGGCTGGACTGAGTGGAGATGCGAAAGTTCGGTATTTGCAATATGTGAGAGAGAGAGCGCGGGAGATGGGATGATGGCGCCGACAGACCTGCCATGTATATTACTTAGTTCTGCGTTTTATTTTTATGTGACGACTATCGTACGAGAAGTTTGTATTGCTCATGATTATGATTATGATTATGATTATGATTATGATTATGATTATGATTATGATTATATATATATATATATATATATATCATGTTGCTCATGATTCATGGTATATTATATCTCCCTTCCGTTTATCATGTTGTTTATTATTATCGATGTATTATATCTGTGCTTTATTATATTAGTTGGTAATATGTAATTTAATTTGGTGTCTGGCTTGGTAAATTATTACAGTTTGAGTAAATCTAATGGTTTTTTTCTTAAGAGAACACAAGTTCAAATTCAGAGAGGGTAGGGTATGTTTACTTCCATAGACTTTACCAGTAAAATCACCATTATTTTACATAGAGAAGCCTTTCGTTTTTCATACACACATCATATCAAATATCAAATGACAAAATAATAAAAGAAACACAGGAATTTACGTGGTTTGCCCAACCTCGGGCTACGTCCACCAAGCAAAGGTATCGACACTTCTCGCTATTCATTAATGGAGGTTTTACAGTTTTTATAACTCACTCCCCTCTTCTTGCTATTCATTAATGGAGGTTTTACAGTTTTTATAACTCACTCCCCTCTTCTCACATAAATTTAATTTAATAATTCACCCAGGTTTACAGTCATAGCTAAACCTAACCTGCTTACTAACAACTGTTGCCCAATGCTCTTTACCTAGATTTTCCATATATCTGCTAACAACCCCAACTGCATGTGAAATGTTCAGTCTTGTACGAACCATCACTTACATTAAACTTCCTACTGCATTAGCATATGGTATTCGAGACATATACTCCTTTTCTTCTTTTGTACTAGGACATAAACTTGAAGAAATCTTAAAATGGGAAGCAAAATCTACCAGGTCCCATGTAGCATTCCTTTCTAAAGCATTCATTTCATCATTCATTGCTTCTTTCCATTTTTCACTATTAGAACCATCTACAACTTCCAGATAGCACAAAGGTTCATCACCATTAGTACTTAAAGAAACTGATTTCTACCTGCCAACCACCCACAAGCCACCCACAAGCTGAGTATTCTACCTGCAAACCCTCCCTCAGACTTCTTTCTCTTACTGATACCTTCTTTAGACATTAAGGATGAATAAGAGAACAAATTTAACAACATGCACAACATTATCCAAAGAGCATGCATAATCTAAAGATTACGTTAAACAATAATTAAAATATACACAACGGAAAATAAATTCATACACGGATAGGGATATCACGACACATCGCACTTATCTTTATGAAATATGACACCGACTGACTGCTGACCAAAGAAATTCCACCCAACCGTAGACACTGCTGCTCCAAATCTCAACAATAGTGTCACCCCCGAGCCAGTGCTATGAATCCACAAGGACGGTTCTAGAGTGTAATGGGGTTCCCAAACAAGTCATATCTCAACCTCTCACAAGTTTCCTGACACCCACAACAATCCAAGTACCCAACTCTCTTCTACCCATCTTGTGCCACCGGAGAGAATGGACTTCCACCCTTCTCTACCACACAGTCCCTCAGGAAATCCTTCTCCTTCATGCCAGGGCTTCCAACACAGCTGGTCCAGAATATGAATTCTAGAACTCTCAGGACTCGCAATTATGAGAAAAATAGGGCACAAGCCAATGCATTTCAGACATGCAGGCCCTAGGTCATGGCTGGATCACACCAGCAACCACTACAACCAACTATCCAGTGGCTAAATTCTTCAGCAACTCTGTTTCCTTTCGCTTTTCCAACCAAGACACAGGTGAGGATGGGTCGATGAATGGGTCAGGGAGTGCACGGAAGTGTTTGAGGGAAGAATGAGTGAGTGAATAAGAAATCAACGAAGAAGTCATCAGTCCAACCCCCCCATCAGACCAGAGGCGGGTTTAAATAACCTTGTGGGGAAAACAAGAACCACCCGGCCTTCCCCAAAAAGTTCACGTAACCGATCCCCTCCCTTAGACAAAAAGGGTAATAAGAAAATAGGAATAACACTTAGTCCCTCAAGCTCTCTCTCTTGTGGAATCATATCCCCCTATAACTCTAGTCCTTGTCTGTCTAGCAGCCAACGATGTGTTTATTATTATTAATGATCAAAACATTACATTTCTTAGGCATACTGGCCCTTCAATCATTGTCTGGGAACTCTGGCCTCTCAGCATTGTAACAATACATTATTTAAAATGGGGGCTCAAAACTTGGGGTGTTACATCCCCTCTTCCTTATTTTGGCATTGTCCTCGGTGCATATACAAAACAGAGATCAAAATCTCACATTTATTCAAAATGCTGTGGGTACTCTGCCCACATGGAATCTTCATGCTTCCAGGTAGCCTCTTCAAGACCGTAGCAGGTCCACTGAACTTTTACCAGTTCTATAACTCAATTCTGGAGCATTTTGACTTTTATGTCCAATACCCGCACTGGATGAACCTGAAAGTATCCCTCCGTCTCTACCTAAATCAGATGCCAATCAATAACATGGTTAGGATAATTTACATATTTCTTTAGTAAAGATACATGAAATACATTATACATATTCATGGAAGTAGGCAATGCAAGCATGTATGCAACTGACCCTATTTTGTCCAATATTTCAAATGGACCACAGAATCTAGCTGCCAACTTTGTACAACTACCCAATTTCAAAGAGATTTTTTTGGGCTTCACTTTCAAAAGTACATGCTCCCCTACTTTAAATTCTCTAACTGTCATGTTCTTGTCTGCATAAATTTTTTGAATTCTGCTTAATCTTGACCACCTGGTCTTCCATGTCCTTGAGCAACTCCGACCCAAGTACCACTCTATCTTCTCGGTTGTCCCAGCTCACTGGAGTATTTCATTTCCTACTATATAAGGCTTCAAATGGGCTCATTCTCAAGGAAACTTGATACCCATTGTTATATGCAAACTCAACCAAGTGTAAGTAATCTTCCCTCTTAGACGGCTTATCCATCACATACATTCTCAACATGTCTTCAATTATTCGATTGACTCTCTCTGTTTTCCCATCTGTATGGGGATGATATGTTATGCTAAAGTTTATATTTGTGCCAAATCATTTAAACAATCCCCTCCAGAAATTGGAGGTAAACTCCGTATCTCTGTCTGAGACAATTGTTGCTAGGTATCCCATGTAACCTAGCAATTTCCTTCATGAAAATTTATGCAATATTAGTTGTTGTATGTGTTGTCTTCACAGGCACAAAATGAGAATCCTTTGTTAATTCGTCAACCACCACCACGATTGAATCATGTTGCTTATTTTTTTGGGTAATTCAGTGATGAAATCCTTGGTGATCACTTCCCATTTCTTCTCTGGGATTGACAATGGTTGTAGAAAACCTGTTGGGTGCCTATGCTCAGCCTTCACCTTCCGAGATTCCATACATCGAGCGATGTAATCATCAACATCCTTCTTCATTCCTGGCCAAAAGAATTGTCTTCTTACTGCTGTACTTGTTTTCTGGTAACCTGGATGTCCAACATAAGGGACATCATGCATTTCCTTCAGAACCAAATTCCTCAGTTCTCCAGTACTAGGAACATAGATTCTATTTTTATGCATGAGTAATCCATCTTCCTTTATCTCGTACTCCCTTACTTTCTCTTGTACATTTCCTTGTTGTAAGTCTTCCTTTAGCTGTAGGTAATGTTGATCTGTAACAAGACCATCTAAAATTATGTTCTTCAAGTCTGACTGATGCATACTGACAACAATATCATGCATGAGATGCACTCTTCTACTAAGTGCATCGGCAAATTTATTCTCCTTTCCCTTGATATGCTTGATATCAAAGTCATATTCACTTAAAAATTCAAGCCATCTTGTTTGCCTGGCATTCAAGGTCGGTTGTTCAAAAAGATACTTCAGGCCAATGTGGTCTGTCCTTAATTTGAATTTCTTCCCCATGAGATAATGCCTCCACATCCTCAAAATGTGAACAATGGAAACAAGTTCCAAGTCATGTGTGGCATAGTTCCTCTGATGTTTCTTAAGCTTTCTGGACTCATATCCAATGACATGTCCATTTTGCTTGAGGACTCCCCCAAGTCCTTCCTTACAAGCGTCTGTACATACCACAAACATTTCATTTGGGTCAAAAATCTTCAACACAGGCGCAATAGTAAGTAACTCCTTCAACAGATTAAAATTCTTTTCACACTTGAGTGTCCATTAAAATTAATTCCCTTCTTTTGCAAAGAAGTGATGGGATGACAAATATTAGAGAACCCTACTATGAACTTTCTATAGTAGCCGGATAATCCCATAAAAGATATGACGTCTAACACATTTCTCGGTGTTGGCCATCCTCTAATGGATTCAATATTCTCTGGATCTACTGCTATGCCAAGCTCTGAAATAATGTGTCCCAAGTAATGGATCTTCTTTTGATAAAAATAAAACTTACTCAACTTGGAATACAACTGATGTTCTCTCAGTACCTGCAACACCAATCTCAAGTGATGTTCATGCTCCTCTTCAAACTTAGAATAGAGAAATATGTCATCCAAGAATACTGTGAAAAAATTGTCCAGATAGTTCATGAATATGCCATTCATTAAGCACATGAAGAAAACTGGTGCATTGGTCAGTCCAAATGGCACCACTATAAATTCTTAATGCCCATACCTGGTCCTAAAGGATGTCTTATGAATGTCTTCTTCCTTGATTCTTACTTGATGGTATCCTGCCCTCAGGTCAATCTTTGAAAATATCTTTTTTCCTCTTAGTTGATCAAAGAGGTCATCAATTCAGGGTAAAGGATACTTTTTCTTTATAGTGTACTTGTTCAACTGTCGAAAGTCAATACACAACCTCAAGGTTCCATCCTTCTTTTTGACAAAAAGTAATGGTGCTCCCCAAGGTGAAACACTTGGACGTATGTACCCTTTCTTCAACAATTCTTCCAACTGCATTTGTAATTCTTTTAATTATGGTGTTCTCATTCTGCAAGGTGTTTTTCACACCGGGGCAGCTCCTGGCACTAAATCAATTGAGAAATCTATCTCCCTTGGTGGAAATCCGGGTATTTCTTGGAATACATCTTCAAATTCCTATAGCACCGAGACATATTCAAGGCTTGGATCCGCAGCATTATTTGGCTTTTCCACATGAGTTGCATATAATTGACATCCTTTTCTAAAAAATATTTTCAGCTGTAAGGCTGAAATCTCCCTTATAGATATGGGTCTTGGAATTCCTTTCACATTTCTCTGTTTTCCATCTCCGTCAAGACATCTAAATGTTTTGTTATGACAATATAGGACAGTATGATGCTTGTCCAACCAATCCATCCCAATCAGAACATCATAAGACCACAATGGTATGATATTTAGGTCGGTGCTAATATTCATGCCATTAAGACTTATGTAACAAACTATGACCATATCATCTATTCTTCTTTTGGTTCCAGTGGTTAACTGAAGCAAACTTGCTTTTCCAAGTTTACTTTTCTCCAAATTTAATCTATCCACTATCTTAGGATCAATGTAACAATTAATTTCTCCTGAATCAATCAAAATAGCAATGGGTTGATTTATCATGTTACCTTCCACCTCGATCATATTGGACTGGTACTCTGCTTGTCGATCATTTAAAGATGCATAGATTCTTCCCATATCTCCGACTGTTGTAGCCTCTTGGATGTTGTGCACAGTCTTCACTCTGTCCTTTCTGTGTGGTAAATCCTTGTACAGGTGATCTTTTTTGCATCCCCAACATTGGATTGGTGGTCTTCCCTTTTTCCCCAAGGGATCTTCCTTCTTGAAATCCCCTTTCGCATACTGATATCGATGATCTCTATTTGGCTCATTCCTATTGAAGGGAGGTTTGAACTCTTTCCTCCTCTGATCAGACTTCTCATTCTTCTTGTTCTTCCAAGATTTCTGCAGGGATTCTCTTCCCTGGCCTTGCTCATACAGGTATTTAGCCTTCTTGATGGCCTCAGTCAAGGTCTTGGGTTCATCATACTTGATCTTTTTCTTATAGAAGGTTGGAAATCCACTTAGAAATATCTGTATCTTTACTTTCTCATCACCAATGAACCTTACATACTTTAAAAATCCCAAGAACTTTTTCTCATATTCTGCCATAGTCATTCTTCCCAACCTGAGTTCAAAGAACTCTTGCATTTTCTTGTCATAGAAATGCTCTGAGAGGTACTCCTTCTGGAAGTATTTATTGAATTGTTTCCAAGTGATCCTACTTTCATCAACATGCTCCACTTGCTTCAGTTGGTCCCACCACACTACATCTTTCCCATGTAAATGGTAGGTGGCAATCCTGGCTTCCATGTTTGATGAATATTTATGCAACTGAAAATATCTTCGAAGCCCAAGAAACCATGCTTCGACGTCATCTTCCCTTTCTCTCTCACAATCGAAGGAAGGTGGCTTGAGCTTCCTCAGCTCTCACTGCAAACAATCTACTTCTTGCTTCCTTCTCTGGTGTCTGACAAGAGACACTTCTGAACTGCTTATGGGATCATCCGATGCATAAAACTTTCTTCTTGAGTAAGGAGGCGAGTGGTTTCCATGAGCTCTACTAGTACTTCTGGAATAACCATCTCTTCCACGAGCATCTCCTCTTTCATGACACCTGCCTTCGTCCTCTTGTATTGAGTTTGATCCCTTCTTTGTTTGCCTCTGCAACTGATTTAAGCTCTACAACACTCAAGAATTTATCTGGCTTTGCTCTCTCATCAATATCTCGTTGTCTGCTTTGTAGCTCTGCACTTCCATCTTCAATATTCTTACCGTTTCTATTAATGTTTCCTGCTCTGCTTTTCCCTTGTGCCCATTGGATTCTGTCTCTGTATTACCAACTCTGTTATTCTGGCCTTGGACCTTATTTTTATTACTGGATGCTCCCTCACCTTCCTCCATTTCCTCAATATGCATCCTGAGCTGATGTGGTTAAGCCTCTTATTTCTGAAAAATGTGCAAGCGACCATTTTGTTAGAATTATGTGTATGATAGGAAAAACAATTGCCAAACCATGATACAGGTCTCTTTCTTGTTTTTGTTCATGGAGATTATATCCCCATTCTCCGAAAATAACAATGTCCTGTTATCCTTGGCTAACAAAGAGTTTCACCCTGTGCAGTCGCTTCCTTCAAACCACCTCCCAGGTGATCACGACTAGAAACCGTGACTAAAATATCCCGTAACACTTTTTTGTCTCAGAGACAAACAAATATTCCCTTAGCTCTCCTTTCCTTAGCTCTCGAACCATATATGACCATGGCCATGACCCTGCGCTTAGCTGAAAGCACTTGTCCAGAGCTTCGGGACTTCAGGACTTTCAACCAGGACAATATCATCAGTCCTCGTCCTCTCTCGTGATTGACGATCGAGAACCACTTTGGGACTCCGCGCTTCGGGAGTCTCAACTTTTCTATCTTGCCTCCACCCGGAATGACTTTACCCAGAGTTCTTGATCTTCCGACAGGTGTCCTCCCACCTATCAGTGGATGTGAATCGTTTTGGTGATTTGGGATTTGGAAGTTTCAAACTTCCCTCATGCATTTTCTTCTGGAGTACTTTCACCCGAAGTTGACGATCCTTCGACGCATGTCCTCTGGAGTCGATGGTTGATATATACTCCGGCCTTTGGGAGTTTTGACCCAACTCAACCTAACACATCTTTCCCTTATGGAGTGCCCAGTCTTTCGGATTGCACGATATGTCGCCACGTGGTGAAACACTGGAAGTGGACACATGGCCCAATCAGGTGGGTGACACGTGTCACATTCTAATCGACTTTTCAATGTTCCAAATGCCAAAATATTACTGACACATGACACACATCCCCTGTTTCCATGTCATCCTAGGTGATTTCATCGTGCCTCATCACTTTGGCTCTTCAGGCTTCGGGGCTTCAGTAGTTTTCAAACTAGCACACTTCCAATTATCCCAAACTCCGAATTCCCAAACTGGCCAATCTGTCGCCATGTGTCCTCCTGGATCAGAGGACCAAGATTCACTTCGGGTCTTCACCCGGAGTCCACAAATCTTCTCCACGTGTCCTCATCAATCTGACGGCTATGATTTCTTCGGGGCTCCGGACTTCGAAGATCTCAAACTTCAACCTTTTTCCTTGAAAATATTTTTATTCGAAGTTCACGATCTTTTGACACGTGTCCCCTGCGGATCAATGGATACAATTCCTTTGGGACTCCAAACTCCGGAAATCTCAAATTTCAAACTTATTTGGCCCCACTAGCTTTTATCCGAATTCATGGATCTAGTGACGCATGGCTCTCAGCAGATCAATGGTTGAGATCTTCTTGGATGATAAGAGGGTCGAGGTTTGATCCGGCTCTCCGGCTCTCCAGGATTCGGGAGTCTCAAACCTCAACTGAAAACCTCTCGAATGGATTCCTCTGGTTTTACTAATTTGTTGACACATAACCCCTGGGTGATTGATGGTTAGGATCTACTTCGGACGATCCGACAGTCATCGTTTACTTTGGGTCTCTGGCTCTCCGGGCTTCGGGAGTTTCAAAACTCAACTTCTCCTCGCTTTCTCTTTCCCAGAGTGCTTTCACCGACAGCACACGATCAGTTGATGTGTGTGCTCCTATGGATCGATGGTCCCCATCTACTTTGGCTATTCAGGGTTTCGATGTTCGATCTCTAACATGTCACGTCACTGCATGCCTTTCAATTTACGGGGGCATGCATCGACGGTTTGGAGTAACCCGCTTTTCGCCCTGCAATTCTCCTGATGCTGTCACGTAACCCCCCAGGGAAACTATGGTTTGGATTGCGGGACCGCCTTGGGAATTATCTCCCATGCAACTCGGTTCCCTGTAATGCCTCTTGGCCATTGATCTCTCTCTCCAAGGGGATCCGACAGTCGCGACCTTTAACCTTTCTTCCTTTTCATCGGATGACCCTTGTTTACTTGTCCTCCGAGCCAATGATTCCCGATCTCCCTGATCCTACAGTGGTGATCGCTCCTGAATTAAAAAGGAATGGTCACGATCCTTCGAACCCTCACAGAGGTTCTATGATGTTTTGGTTCCTTCATAGCTTCTGCAATGCCATTCCTCCTGATATTTTCAACTTCCCGGTCAGATTTTGATCTCAACCATGAGATTCTGGCCAATAGACCCAGCCCATACCGACCGGGTGTTTCAACCAGAAGCTCTCATACCAAACTGTAACATACCCAACCACCCACAGGTCGGGTACACTACCTACAAGCCCGCCCTCAGACTTCTTTCTCTTACTAATACCTTCTTTAGTCATTAAGGATGAATAAGAGAACATATTTAACAACATGCACAACATTATCCAACAAGCATGCATAATCTAAAGAATACGTTAAACAATAATTAAAATATACACAGCGAAAAATACATTCATACACAGATAGGGATATCACGATAGAGAGAACTTATCTTTATGAAATATGACACCGGCTGGCTGCTGACCAAGGACGTTCCACCCAACCGTAGACACTGCTACTCCAAATCTCAACAACAGTGTCACCCTCAAGCCAGGGCTATGAATCCACAAGGACGATTCCAAAGTGTAATTGGGTTCCCAAACCAGTCATCTCTCAAGCTCTCACAGGTTTCTCGACACCCACAACAATCCAAGTACCCAGATCTCTTCTACCCAACCTGTGCCACCTGAGAGAATGGACCTCCACCCTTCTCTGCCACATAGTCCCTTAGGCAGTCCTTCTCCTCCCTACCAGGGCTTCTAGCATAGCTGGTCCAGAATCTCAATACTGGAACTCTCAAGACTCGCAATTGTGAGAAAAATAGGGTACATTCCAATGCATTTCAGACATGCAGACCCCAGGTCACAACTGGATCACACCAGCGACCACTACAACCAACTATCCAGTGGCTAAATTCTTCAACAGCTTCGTTTCCATTCTCTTTTCCAACCAAGACGCAGCTGAGGATGGGTTGATGAATGGGTCAGGGAATGCATGGGAGTGTGTGAGGGAAGAATGAGTGAGTGAATGGGAAATCAATGAACAAGTCATCATTCCAACCCCCCCATCAGACCAGAGGTGGGTTTAAGAAACCTCGTGGTGAAAACAAGAACCTCCTGGCCTTCCCCAAGAAGTTCAGGTAATCGATCCCTTTCCTTAGACAAAAAGGGTAATAAGAAAATAGGAATAACACTTAGTCCTTCAAGCTCCCTCTCTTGTGCAATCATAGCCCCCTATAACTCTAGTCCTTGTCTGTCTAGCAGCCAATGATGTTTTTATTATTATTAATGATCAGAACATTACATTTTGTGGGCATACTGGCCCTTTAATCATTTTTTGGGCACTCTGGCCTCTCATCATTGTAACAATACATTATTTAAAATGGGGGTTCAAAACCTGGGGTGTTACAATGAAGAGGATACACTATCTACTAGGCGAGATGGAATGGTTCTCTTGTGCCCACATTTACATAGAACTGAATCAAATGGAAAATAAGCTTTCAAAGGAGGCCCTATCTCTAGAAGTAGGGGCCTTTTATATTAGAAATTTATAAATGATTAGTTCTCTGAAGATATTCCCATGAGAACTAACATCTTCGTATAATGTTGTAAATGAGTCTCAAAGTGTTTATTTTCTTAGGCGACACAATATGTGAATTTTCTTTTGTGCAAAGTGACGATTGTGAGGAATTGATGTATACAATTTAGAAGAGGTGAATTTTGAAAAAAAATGTTGATGAATAAGGACAGAAAGGAAGAAAAAGGGTAATCCTTTTGAACAAAAGACCATAAAATGTATATATATTCTTTAATGAAATATAATGTTTTTTTCTGTTTCAGTA
>ML780577.1:544282-558417 GCA_009831015.1 Picea engelmannii
CGTGTTGACTAAGCCTCTATCTCGTGTAAAGTTTGAACACTTTCGAGATAAGCTTGGTATAGTTCGAAAGGACCCTCCCTGAAAGGGGGAGTATATTTATTCCTTGCTTCTGACCTCGCTGTTAGACGTGAAGCAAGATGAGTCATGCTTCTGACCTCGATGTTAGACGTAAAGCATGACGCCGTGTGATCCTTGCTTCCGACCTAGCTGTTAGACGTAAAACAAGATGAGTCATGCTTCTGACCTCACTGTTAGACGTAAAGCATGACGTCGTGTGATCCTTGCTTCTGACCTCGCTGTTAGACGTAAAGCAAGATGAGTCATGCTTCTGACCTCTTTGTTAGACGTAAAGCATGACACCATGTGATCCTTGCTTCTGACCTAGTTGTTAGATGTAAAGCAAGATGAGTCATGCTTCTGACCTCGCTGTTAGACGTAAAGCATGATGTCGTGTGATCCTTTCTTCTGACCTAGTTGTTAGACATAAATCAATATGAGTCATGCTTCTGACCTCGCTATTAGACGTAAAGCATGACGTCGTTGATTCCTTACTTCTGACCTAGTTGTTAGACGTAAAGCAAGATGATTCCTTGCTTCTGACCTCATTGTTAGACGTAAAGTGAGATGTTGATGTGTTCCTTTCTTTTGACCTAGTTGTTAGACGTAAAGCAAGATGATTCCTTGCTTCTAACCTTGTTTAGACGTAAAGCGAGACGTTGATGTGTTCCTTGCTTCCTACCTAGTTGTTAGACATAAAACAAGATGATTCCTTGCTTCTGACCCAGTTGTTAGGCGTAAAGCAAGATGACATATATAAACCTTGCTTCTGACCTAGTTGTTAGACGTAAAGCAAGATGTGACTGACACTGAGCTACCAGCTTATCAGCTGTGACATTGAGCCAGTGTAGTACTGTGATGTGTCAACCTAGTGTTGTGATGAGGTATCATTTTTATTGATACATATTGATGCAGATGATGATGGCATTCTTTCGAGAATGATGATGCTGTCGATGAAGAAAACTTCTGATGACTCGTAAATGTGCTAGCCAATGTTTCAAGATGATATTGACGATAATGTCCTCCTGATGCCACTGATGATGCAGACGTCTCTTGCCTGATGCTATTGAAGAATACCCTTCTTGTTAAGGGGGAGTGTTGAAATAATGCAACTGCAAAGAGTATTCTTATTATTATTTGATATATTATTTATAGGATTAATCCCCATTTTGGATTAATCATGCCGGTAATTGAATTAGGACCAAATCCCCTTTTGTGGATTGGTCAACATAAAATTATAATAGGCAGAATAAGAAGTCGGACCCAACAGTTAATAAGAAGACCCAAAAATATAATAAAGGTGGGTTTACCCACCCAGATTAAGAAGTCGGCCCTGCCAGTGAAGAGACACTTCACACATGCCAGAACTTGTATAAATAAAGGAGGCTAGCGCCTCATTTGAAGACAACTCACTTTCTCATTCTCTTATGAGGCAAGCTGTAATTACCAGTTGGAGAGAGGAGAAGAAGAGTGGCGCATCTCTTGGAGAGGACTATCTGTATTTGTTTGAGTTATCTCTTGAACATTGTATAAGCTATTTATAATAANNNCAGTGATCTTGTTCTTATGTTGCTCTTATCTATTGAAATGAAAAGAACTATAATAATGGAATAAACATTAACATTCTCTATATTAGTCAAGATGAAATGAAACAAAAATAAACATACAACAATAGGAAGAATAGTCTAGCAACTAAAATACAAGAAAATTCAAATATTCCAAATGAATAAGAATATTACAAAAGATACCAAGAATCTCCTTATTTCAAATATAAGATACATGTCAATAAAAACCCACAAGAATAGATACACCACAAGTTAGAAATTTCACACCCACAAGTATTAAGAGAAAAACTAGGAGAGGAGAGAATAGTCCACAACAAAACACAACTCTGCAAAATTATAAACACATCGAGTATCAAGAATCCATTTGTTATTATATGAAGATATCTTACGATGCCAAAAAAAAAACTATTTTCTTCAAGGCAATAGTTCTTTTTATGTTTGTGGATATTGGTCTTCCAATTACTTGACTCTTCAACTACACAGATGACTCTTCAACAACAACCATACATGAAATCTAAGCTTTTGGTTCCTGACTTACTACAAACTTAATCTTATTTCTCACGTCAACTATTTAAACTAGTTGTGAGAATAATTGTTCTGTAGATTAAGAAATTACAAAATCTAATCATTCATGTGAGCCTTTCAAATACAAATATTAACTCAATAAAATCATGTCTTCCACTTTGATGTCTACTTATTTGTCCTTGATGTCTACTTATTTGTCCTTGTTTGCACACTTCCAACACTTTCATTCTAAAGAATTCCTTTCATTTACATTCAAATGAATTCAATTGTCTCCACATTTGTTACTAGGATACAAATATTAACTCAATAAAATCAAGTCTTTCACTTAGATGTCTAGTTTTTTGTTTTTGTTTGCATACTTCCAACACTTTGATTATGAAGAATTGCTTGCATTTACATTTAAATGGGAATTCAATTGTCTCCACATTTGTTCCCATCCACTTCATTTATCTTCGAGTGTGGAGAATGCTTGGAAAATGATTCTTCTCTTCTTCCTAGAAATGCGCTTTGTATCCCTCCTAGTCTTTTAAGTTTGGAATGCCCTCTTTCTTCTCACACTATAATGAAATTGTGTTAGTAGTTTCAACTTTCTTTTATTCTGTTTTATTTTTATTCATGGATTTTCTTTCTTCAATTAATTGTTTGAATGCAATTTTTTTTATAAATATAGGATAATGACATAAAATCATACTTGGATGATTTTTTTTGGTTTGTTAGCATGTTTGTTACCTGCGGGACTAGATCGTGATCTAAAAAACTGTGACCCGAGGGAATATAAGCTATGAAAATCACTCGAGAATCACACCTGGTCTAGGTCACACCAATGCTTAATATGGTTGTTTTCTTTTTGGGTGTCTCCTCGGACCTCCCGACTAACACAAGCTTGGAACTTTGGTCACTTTACAGAATGGAAACCTCAAAATCCAATAGTGCTAACGAGTTTTGACTTTAAAAGTTGAAGGTCACGAGGGTGGGATGTGATCCACTTATGTGTGCATGGGTCACAATGACTATTTTTAATATAATCTCTCTAGGTCCAACCACACCTTCGAGCTCTAGGTTAAGAAAACCTCATTATAATTGAACATTGCCCAATGGTGAAAAACTCGTTTTCCACCATTATATCCAACCCCTTTGGGAAAACCATACTTGAATAATAATACTCATAAAACAAAGAATATTACCTTACCTTAATCACCCTAATAACTTATTAAATCAACCATAGATACAACAATCAAATTAGAACATAACTAATTAACAAGTCTTTGTTAAAAAAAAATAATTAAAATGATTAAAATAAAATTGGGAACAAGTCTTTGTTAAAAAAAAATTAAAATGATTGAAATAAAATTGGTGAATAGTTCAAATATGAAATTTGTTCCCCTTCTATAACATAACCAATCAACAAGTCTTTGTTAAAAAAATAATTAAAATGATTGAAATAAAATTGGTGAATAGTTCAAATATGAAATTTCTTCCCCTTCTAAAACATATCTTATCTAATTAACAAATCTTTGAAAAAATAATTGAAATGATTGAAATAAAATTGGTGAATACTTCAAATATGAAATTTCTTCCCCTTCTTAAACATATCTAATGAACAAGTCTTTGTTAAAAATATAATTCAAATGATTGAAATAAAATTGGTGAATAGTTCAAATATGAAATTTCTTCCTCTTCTAAAACATAACTAATGAACAAGTCTTTTTTAAAGATAAAAAAATAAAATTGGTCAATAATTCAAATATCAAATTTTTTCCCCTTCTAAAATATAATTAATGAACATATCTTTGTTAAAAAAAATAATTAAAATGATTGAAATAAATTGATGAATAATTTAAATATGAAATTTCTTCCCCTCTAAAACATATATGAAAAAGTCTTTGTTAAAAAAATAATTAGAATAATTAAAATAAAATTGATAAATACTTCAAAAATAATTAGAATAATTAAAATAAAATTGATAAATACTTCAAATATGAAATTTCTTCCCCTTCAACAAATGCACATTGATATCGTATAGATCTTGATTCACTCGCACGATGAGAAATAATACTCAATGTTTGAATTAAAACTTTCGCATCAACTAACAATGTTTTAATAAAGTAGTATTAATAAGATAATAAACATGGAGCATGGAATGCAAGGCATATACTTAGTTGATTTAAGGGTAAGAGAGTTTTGAGATTTTAAAATATCATAATTGATATATGAGTAGTGTATAATAGTTATTGTGTTGATATATATAATTTTAGTGGGTTTAATATATATATATATATATATATATATATATATATATATATATATATATATATATATATATATATATATATATTTAAATTGAATGTTATTATTATAATTTTTTTCGTTTTTCAAAAATATTATAAAGTTAGAATAAAATAATAATAATAATTAAAAATAAAAAATATTATAAAATTAAAATAAAATAATAATAATAATTAAAAATATTTTTAAAATTATTTATAAATGAGTAAAAAATTATTTTAATTTGAATTTTTTATTAATAAAAAAAAAATCAAATCTTTTAAAATCTAAACAATTTTTTAAGTATTTAAAATATAAAATAAGTTTATATTTTGATAGATTCAATCTTTTAACACACAAATTCAAAGTTAACATTTTTAAGTATTTAAATATAAAGGAAATTTACATTTTTTATGGATTCAATTTTTTAATACATAATAAATCCAAAATTAAAATAAATTTATGAGAGAATTTTTTTATAATATCAAGTAATAATAAAAAAATATTAACCAGATTTTATAGGAGATACATGATTTGGTGATTGCAAGTGCATGATGGAATATTACATAAACAATAGTTATTGACTTGATTTTAGTGATTGTCGCAGCACATTGGAGCATCAAATAGAGACCATATTTTATTTTCTTATCGAAGTTTTAATATTATCCGATTACATAAGTAAGTTTTATTAGTATACGAGATTCGAGAATAAGACAACATTTGGAGTGGTGGATATCGAAGATGCTGGTCGTTGACAACTACTGTTTTTGGCATTTGCCCGTAACTGCAGGATGGAGTATTAAATAGGCCATATTATTAAATAGGCCAAATTGCCAAACAAACAAGTAATACAAGAGTTCACATTCCATGCTTGTAAGCTTTCGTGACGTGGATTTGTTTATAACATGATGAGTCTTCCCTCGGTCAAGCAACGATGCTCAAAATTGTAGTCATAGATGAAGCCTACCCATTATACCCATTATGCAGAGGTAATGACGAAGTTTTTGTTGAGCTGATTGGACTCTTTAGTGATGTAATTTAACTTGTTTTTCAATTCTTGTTGATATTGTCCCAAATTATTTGAACTAAAGAAATTATAATTAGTTTTAGATAAGATATATATATTTTTGTTCTATTAAGAAAGCGTGGTAATATGTTGAACCTTTGTATTCTTGCACCTAGTTTGCCCAGGCTTTTTTCACAAAACCATCGAACATATTCATGGAAAACTTTGTTCATTATTAATTCATGTTTTTAGTTAACAATAAGTCTTAGGACCTTCCATTTTTTTCCAAAATATTTTCACATTGTTTTTCTTTGGGTTTAGCACTAAATCTTAATATACATTTGTAAAATTTAATATGGAATAACTATTAGAGACAATCTTTTAGCTTTCTCTTATTTGGTTGGAGCATTTGTGACATATTAGAGAATGGTTTGTCGAAGATATTTTATAGGTTTCGTTAGCCTCTTTTCTCTTTACTAGGGTTACCCTTTTTTCCAAAATATTTCCACATTGCTTTTCTTTGGATTTAGCACTAAATCTTAATATACCTTTGTAAAATTTAACATGGAATAACTATCATAGACAATCCTTTTAGCTTTCTCTTATTTTGTTGGAGCATTTGTGACATATTAGAGAATGATTTATTAGAGAATGATTTGTTGAACATATTTTATAGGTTTGGTTAGCCTCTTTTCTCTTTACTAGGGTTACGTTTTCGAATTCATAGCCCAACCATCTATGATGCTCTAATGCTGTAGAATCAAGGGTATCTTATTAAATGATTTGTTCCCATTATGAATATGGAACATATCTTTTGATAAAATGATTTATCTTTTTATAATTTTTACCTATTATAAAATAGGTTGAGGACACAAGACTACATGAATTGTGAATGTTTGAATTATAATTTCATATTATAAATCATCCTAAATGTTTGAATAATATCTCCATATTATAAATCATCCTAATTGTTTTTTTTAACTAAAATAGTTATCAATATTATAGTTGATTTGAATTTTTTTAATTTAATATTTTTTTTAATTTTACATTTTGAGTTGGATTGATTCCAAGATGTTTTAGTATATGTAAGTAAAATGAAAACTTGATTTCAGTTTTTATTGGATTAATTTTGGGAATTAAAACATTGATTTTGGTTAGATAAGTTTGGGTATTTGTACATTGATTTATGTCTACCATAGTTCACGATTTAGTGATATTTGACATTTTGACTTTTTTTGTATTTATTGGTGTGTAAACATTCTTTGGTTGAAATAAAGTTTCACGAACTTAGAAAATAGAAGGCTACATCTCGAGGCAAGCTAAGCAATGATGCACACTTCATATTAATGAGTTGAGCTACCTAACTAATAGATTCTCCATTATTTCTCCAACACTCTCTCTTAATGGAGAAATGCATTGTCAACAATACTAATGCCTAACATAAGTAACATGCCTGCTAGTTGTAGTCTCTGCTAGGCTTACAACTTGACTCTAACAATTTCATCTTGACCTTTATTGTTGTGAGATAATGATGGAGATGAGGCTTCTTCCTTGGCTTGTTGCTTCAAATATGTTTCATCTTGAATCTGTTTTGCTTCGCTGTCATCTTGTCTTTGTTCTTCTTCATTTTGGATCTTGGTAGCTGACTATTGTTCTTTGTCCTCAACACTTCTGTAGGTTCTTGGAAGCCTTTTTCTTTAATGCTTGCAAATTATTCCAACTTATCATAAGTGGGTTGTTGCCCTTTTTGGATACAATCATCAATGTCATGCTCTAACTGTTGCAACAACAATTCATATTAATACTTGATTTCTTCCGGGCTCCACACCATAAAAATTGACTCAATATTTTCTTCCATGTTTTCTTCATAATTAGTCACTACTGAAAATGAATTGTTGTCTTGTAAACCTGCACACTCAAAAACATTGTTACAATCATAGGAAGAACCATATTGGTTCTTCTCATTTTTCTCTTCTAAGAGAGCTTTCTTTTCTTCATCTTTCTTCCTTATTGTAGTTCCATCCACCTGATCTATAAGTAGGGTTACTTTTCCACTTAACAAATCTTCTATGAGTTTCTTATCCTCCAGCATATGGAACCAACATTCACTTGAAATTTTTTCATCATCATATTTAACAAAAAATACCAAAGATTTACCTAGGGGTTCATTAGCAGTTACACATTCATCTCAATTATCAATCTCAGTTGAATTCACCAAATCACTAAATGTTATTTTACTGTCAGCTATAGACATACTTTCTTCATTAATGATTGCAACTTCAATATTGTCATTTTCAGTCTATGTTCAGTTACGAGGCTGTCAACACAATCACCATTTTCAACACTCTAACCATGAGAGCCTTAAGAATTTCCGATGACCATAACTAGTGCAAGAAAAAGATCACCTCTGTAAGGTTTTCAAGAGCATAGGCTACAAGGACAAATCCATTAAGAGGATGATAAAAAAATCCCTAGATAGAGAAAGTAATGGACCTAAACCACCTAACAACCAACCCCTCGGTACTATAACCTACCTCCATTATATCCAAGGAATAATTGATAAGATTGCCAATGTCCTGAGAAAGAAAGAGATTAAGACCTCCTTTAAACCCTCAAAAACCATCAAACAAAAAATGAAATCCGTTAAAGATGTACCCAAACATAGGAAATGTAAAGGCGTTTACAAAATAGAATGCTCCTTTGACAAATGTTACATAGGAGAAATCGGTCATTCCTTTCATATCAGAATCAAAGAACATGGAGCAGATATAAAAAATGAACGTACGGGCACCTCATCTTTAGTCGAACACTTCTTTTCCTCCAAACACCACATACGCCTAGAAGACACAAATTTTTTAGCCAAGGAAAATCACTTTTCAAATGCAGAATCAAAGAAGCGATTGAAATTCTTAAACACCCTAACAACTTGAACAGAGATAATGACTTAAAAATCAGTGAAAATTGAATTCCTCTGATCTAAGACAGATGTACGAGGTAGTTTACTCTTTAAACCCTAAAAGCTAGGTCCATCTTTCTCAACCAAAACAATTTTTCGATATTAATTAACCTAAAACCAAACCCTTCAATATTAACCTTTCTCCCTTAAACCTCATTTCCTACAATTAATATTGCTCTAAACAAGTAAAATAATTAAAAATAAGAATAAAAAAATAAATATAAATTTATTCTAAACATTACATTATTATACTATTACCTTTATACTTTAAATAAAACTAATAATCAAACATTATTGATATCATTAATAAAACTTGAAATAAGAATTAAGAACATTTACTTAATTATATAATTAATATTAATTAAACTTTATAAATAATAAATTAAAATTTACAAATTAATTAATAATTTAATTTAAAAAAAACCCTAATCCCTTAAAAAAAAAATTCCCTAGTGGGTCACTATATATCTCCTCTCTTCACCCATGGGTCTTGATATGGACCAACAATACCTTCATCAACTTCAATATTCTCACTCCACTTCTTTATTTCAAGAATATCCCAAAATATTTTTACACTAGGTATTTCACCAAATTCATTCAAAATACTAGACAAAATGTTTTCATCACTGCTGATATAATAAGTTGTAATGCTATTGCACATCTTCTCTTATCATAAAAATTTATATGACTTTCATGATCATAATGCAATAAATCTACTAACCATAGTAATTTTTTCATTTCAATCTTCTAAGATTCATAATTTATAACTGAAAAGAATGACAAATTTGAAATAACTATTTCATATATTTCATCAAATTCTTCATTGACTCTGTCCAATTCCGCATTCTTCTTATCAAGTATTTAGTTGGAACCAGTCCATACGTTTCTCTTGTTCTTACCCTTTGATTCTTTCTCCTAAACTGTTTCAGTTCTCTCCGGCACTGTTTAAGTTTTCTTTGCTGACCCATGACTTCAATTGTTCATTCACTTTAACATGTGACACTCCAATAACAAGAAAACACAACCTCAGGTAACGTGGCTCCTCGATTCTGCAGTGATATTTTTCCTTGCGGCTGCTCCACGCTATAGTGGCAGGATCACACTTTCATCTGCAGCAGCAACGACCCTATTCTTTCAACAGTGTCACCGTTCTCTCTCTTTAAACAACAACAACAACTTTAAAATCCTTCTAGCGAAACACTACTATAGGCATGTGCACACTCCGAACATCATTCCTTCACTCTGCATGGATCTACAGGGTCACGCAGGTTGTATTTCTCCAGAGTTGACTTCTCTTCTCACCGCTGTCACTACTCAACCTCACACCAGGCTCTGATACCAATTTAGAAAATGGAAATGAGACCAGCTCTGAGGTAGGCTACGCCTCAAGGCAGCACTTCATATTAATCAGTCATAAATATATAGAAATACCAAACTCTTAGGAAAGTCTAAAATACAAACACAATTGAAACTGCTTAACTAATAAATTCTCCATTATTTCTCCAACACATGAGTGGTGGTTAATAAACCTTCAATTTTAAATGAATCTTTAATTATTGTTTTTTATTTGAATTGTAATTTCGAAACAATGTAATTTGAATTTACAGGGAAAGGATACCATTTCTCCTCTCTATCATTGAATTTTCAGGGAAAGGATAATATTTCTTCTCTGTATCATCTACAAGAGTTAATAGTTATAAGGTAGTTTTCACTTTTGAAATTAATTAAAAAATTTAATCACCCCAGCTCATATACACCTGCTTACTCATTAATTTTGACACGGTAAGGAAAAAATTTCATGCGGATGTCTTCCTTTAAGAAAATTTGTACCGGTCTCATACATCAATTTGGTGTGCTGACTTGGCTGTGACCTTAAAAATAGATTATTAATACAGCCTGAGTGGGCCTAATGGTTAAGAACATGTGCTTCCTCTTAAGAGGTCACAGGTTCAAATCCAGAGAAGGGTAGGGTATGTATACCTTTGTAGACTTTACCAATCAAATCGCTGGAAAAGGGTTTTTGTGATCGTTGGATTTATGATCAGAAAAAAGAAAAATAAAAACTACATCTAACTGGTCCAGCCAGAGGAAAGATAAGGCCCCGATCAAAGGAAGGATTATCCGCCGAGTATTCTCCAAGAAACTGAGTCATTTCTTCGCTGATAAAAATATTGAAAACATGGCCAAGTATAATCTGGTTGAGTAGAGTATTGTTTTGGTCGATGACGTTTTCTCTGTAGATAAGGAAATAACATCGAAATACCCCACTAAGAAAAGGCTAGAAGCAAACGTCGAGCAAATGAAGATAAGCATCAGTGAGCAAAGATTAAAACGTTGACGTCAAAAGGAAAGTACATGTTAGGCATGGAATATTCCCTCATTCCAAGCATTCTTTTGGAAGATAGCGATGGTTTTGGTCCATTACCAAACGACGACGAGCACCGGTGTAAGATTCGAATAGTGGGATCCATTTCCAGAGCACTTATGCAGGATCCGATTAGCAGGGTCCATTTCCAGAGCATTGGCCCAAGACTAGATTGGATGGGTCCATTTCTAGAGCTCTATAACTAAAAAAAATCTCTTTATTTTATTGACATAGGGAAGAGGAATATAGTAACAATGTTAAAAATTGCACTTTGTTCACTCAAAATTGAATTGATAGAGTATATGGCTCATCAAGATGATGCTCTGTTTTTAACTTGTAAATATTGTAATAAATTTCTTATTTTGTTTGGTTTTTTAAGCAATAGTTATTTTTTTTATTTTATGGAATTTTGTTTTTACTTTTTCATAGCTTCTATTCTTATTTCCATTCTTTGTCTTTAAACAACACTTAAATGTATCTTGATGTCTATTTAGTTGCACATGGTTTTAACATACAAGTGTTCAAATTTTTTATTTTGATGGCCCTAAAACTCAAGTTTGAATTGAGAGTACATGGTTGGAAATTTCATTAACATGCTCTGTTTTTTTAACTGGTAGAAATTGCAAGAGATATTTTTTTCTATTTTGTGGAACTTGTTTTTACTCTTTCATGGTTTCCATCCTCTTTTCCAGCCTTTCTCTTCAAACACTTCTTTCTCTTTAAACACTTCCATTTATCTTGATGCTCATTTAGCTGCACAAGCTTTTAACATACAAGTGCTGAAAATTGCACTTTGTTGGCCCAATTGCAATAAATTCCTCATTTTGTTTGGTTTTTCAAACAATGTTGTTTTTTTAAATATATTTTATGAGACTTTGATTTTATTCTTTCATGGTTTCCATCCTCATTTCCATCCCTCCTCCTCAAACATTTCCATGTATTTTGATACCCATTTGATTGCACATGATTTTAACATTGTTTTTGGACATTTCAGTATTCTTTCTTTCATTAAACCTGCACATAAAATAAAAAAATAAATAAAACATGAAAGAAAAAGGGAAAAAAAAAGAAGGCAAACAACTAAATATATATATGAAAATAAAGGGATCCTCACACTAGAAACACTATTTCTACTTTTATTAAAGATATATTTTTTAATATATATATATATATATATATATATATTCATTTCCATCATTTTGTTTTCAGATATGCAATCCCAATATTACAACAATGCATAGATTCTCTCTCTTAAGATAATATTGAGAGTGTTGTTTCTCATAATTTGGTATTGTTCCTTTCATAATTTAAACTACACTATATAGTGTACTAGATTATGTCACGTCTTAAGAAAATTTATTAATAAATTTATTGATATTATTTATTTAATTGATTTATTAGTTTATATGGTTATGTATGTGTTTTCATTTTGTATTTGATTGAATTATTCTAGTGTTGACTTATAATATGCTTTATAAGTGTAACCTGATTTATTTTTATCATACATCACCTTATAATGTGGCTCTAGTCACTGAAGCCCAACTCCATTTACCTATTAAATAGTAACGTTTCATAGTGATTGAACAATTTAAAAACTTTAATAAATATTTCTTATAATTTTTCTCTATGAACTCTATTGAAAGATGTAGAGTATGTAAATTTGATGATAAATATGATTATTCTTTGGGACACTGTTTTGGATTACAAGATTACTAATTCCTAAAGTGAGAGGAGGATCATTGGTGATAGTAGCCTTCTTCTTGTTTATACACTAGAGGAAGATTTCTTAAAAAAATGTCTTATTTTTTCTAGTGTTTAATGGTGTCAATTTCGGTAATAACAATTTGTAGAGTTATTGTTGGGGATAAACTTCAATCCTTGGAATCTATAGAATATACTACAAGTATTTGTGGTGAGTGACAGTTCTATGATAAGTGCATAAATCACTTGGACACTCTAGTGAGGGATGAAGTCTAGTTCCCTATGAATTGAAATTCCTTTTACGTATGTGCTCATGATGAGATCAAGTAATCGTGTTTAGGAAAAATAATTCCATTGAAGTGTCCACTATGAGGGATCAAATTATTAGAATAATGGAACATGACCTTGATTCTCTTTCTAGGGTGCTTGAGAGAATTTCTTAGACTTCCCATAAACAAACATATCATTTTAAAGTCCTCAATCGAGAATTATTAGAGATCCGATAAGGTGAGTATCTAATTGAAGTTGAGGCCTTTCCAAAGAGGATAACATCAATGTGTTTCCTTTGTTCCTAGATTCTCTAAACATGCTAAACTGATCATTGAATTAAATTATTCCATTGACAATGAAAGCTAAAATGTGTTTCCTTTCTTCCTAGTTTCTCTACACATGCTAGACTACTTGTTGAATTAAATTATTCCATTGACCATGAAAGATAAAATGGATCATTTTTCCCTTTTGATTAACCCATATGAAGATTAAATTATGAAGGCATCCTTTACATAGTGAGAATATCTCCTCTTTGGATTTTTCTAGATAATGTAAACCAAAGGGGGTTAATTTGTTATACTTCACTTGTCCTACTGATATTAAAATACGAAAACTAATTGTTGTACCTCTATTGGTGTCCATTAATTGATTTTATGATATAATAGACATGATTTCCAAAATATCATCATATTGATAACATTTGCATTAGGAACCTCTCTCACTTGGTACATGAAATAATAGTTTGTTTTGTGGGAATGGAAGAAATAAAATAATACACATAATGAATTTGACGAACTTGAATAAAGTATTTACATTAATTCTTAAGAATCATAGATTTAGAGGAGAAAATAAATTGTGCATATTGAAGAAATCTAATAAACTCAAGAATATCAATAAAAAATGAGCCTGAACATATCATGAACCTAATGAAGATCCTCAAAATTTTATTGAATTTGAATCCACCTATAGAATTATGATTACAATAAGTCCCTTAAGGCTCAATTTAACCAAAGAAACAATCCATATGATCTATATGTTGAGATATACAAAGAAGAAGGGGAGGTGGAACACAATTAAGAAAAATACAGTGATTAAGAGAGACAACCTCATAATGAGAGTGGATACTCAAGTCTGGTGTTGATTTCCCTTCATTGGGATCCTGATTGTGGGTTTTGTTAGATTCATTTCTTGTTTGCCTTATTGTCCTTTTACAGAAAAATATGAGTTGAAGTCTTTTACAATCATATGTAAAATCTTCTCATTCAATTTATGTTTTGATAAGTATTTCAACTAGAAACCATTGAATAATAGATTGTTATTTTTTTTTTGTTTTTTTGTAAGTAAGCTATGTCTATTCTATTGTATTGGAGAAGTAAAATACATAATTACAACTGATCCAAAGAGACTATAGTACTAGTCTTCCAA
>ML780577.1:561296-578267 GCA_009831015.1 Picea engelmannii
TTGTTGTTGAACCCATATTCATTAAATAACTTGAAGTGGATGTTCAATCATCAATGTCACCTGCAAAATCAACATCTGAATATCCAAAAAGTGTAAAATATGTTTGTTCCTTTTGTAGAGAAGACCAAAATATTTTGTACCTTAAATGTATCTTAGTACCCTTTTTGTTGAATTCCAGTGACTCTCCCTTGGTTCCTGCATAAACCTTGAAAGTATACTGACTCAATATGACAAACCTTGAAAGTATACTGACTAAATATAACAAATTCTCCACTTCTAGTTGCAACTAAATTATTTTTAATTATTTTCTTATTGCAACCACTTTGACTTATCCATAAATAGTAAACTCACCACTTCTTGTTGCAACCACTTTATTATTTAAATAATTTCTCTTTGCAACCATTTTGACTACTTTATTATTTAAATAATCTATCTTTACTCACAACTTCTTGTTGCAACTAACTTTTCTATAATTAGTCAATTCATAACTTCTTTTCCCTTAATTAACTTCTAGTTGCAACCACTTTATTATTTAATTTATTTCTTGGTTAACCACTTTGACTATTCAATCTCCTCATCACAACTACTTTACCATAATTACCAAACTCACAACTTCTTGTTGAAACTAATTTATTTTTAATTATTTTCTTAATACAACAACTATACCCATGATTAACTCCTAGTTACCATCAATTTGACTAGTACACTTTTTCTAGGAGATTCTAGAATAATTGAATTATTTGACATTCTAGGGGCTTCTAGATAACTCATGAGGGTTCTCCAACTTCATATGGCCATAACTCTCTAATCGTGAGGAGTTATGTGATGTTCCACATATCAATGGAAATGGCATGACATATAATATCTATATAGAATAGTCTTACCTGTAAATTCACTTATCTTCATGCCTTTATACCTCAAACAGACTAGGATTCCTTACCCATGCCTTTTTGCTACCAAAATGCGCTACTACCGTAATTCTCCAAGGGTTGACATAAATCACTAATGTTTGACATCAATCTACAATATCACTCTCCAAGGGTTGACATAAATTACAACCAACAATCTAGACCAATTGTCCATCAACCTAAGCCAACTATTTGACAAAATCAATAGTCTACATTTCTAAAATCATACATGATGGACCCTAGGTCTAGTGTTTCCCTAAGAGAGATTTACATTCTTCTTTGGAACACAAGAAGAAGTAGTTCCAGCCTCTAACTAGGGCATGAGCCTCAAGAGAGTAACCAAGGAGGGGCTTCCAGTTGAGGTCAAGCTAGATTTTTAGCGTTGCTTCACCCGTCGATTTTTCGTTGAACTAACCTACTAAGTTGTGTACCGCATAACGAGTAACCTCTACAACTGGGATATCTTTCCCTACCAACGTTTGAATGGAACCTATATTTTCTCGAATGCACTTAGTCGTCCTCCTGAGGTAAGTGGATCCTAAGAGAGAGTCACTTGTTGCACTCTTAAATTCATCTTAAGTACCTTCCTTTTTTCCACCTCGCCAAAACAGGAAGACTGAATAATGTTTTGTGCAAAATCTCCCTTGACTCCATAGGAAAGGCTGAAATTCGAGGAGGCCTCGGGAAGTCTGGAAAAATCCTTCACATGCTCGACATGCTACCTCTTCCCTCCATGATCCTCCTCATTACTCACGAACGTAGGGGATACTGACTACTTACGTAGTTCAATGAACTCGTCATGTGAGAAAAAGGTGATATTAACGCTTGGGCTGAGTTCATAGTCCAGTGCTTTCGCCTCTTCGAAATACATGACCATGAGTGTAGGGTATGATTGATCCTTGACAAAGATCCTACCACAAAAAACTAGCGAGAGGAGAGAAGGGTAGGAAGGGAAGAGCCCAGCTGGGAGAGAGGAATGTTAGGACGATAACTGAAGGAAGACAAAAAAGGGAATTCTTCGGGGGATGGGCCTAAGGCCCCTCACATCTAGGCCTACGGAAAGAACTCCATAGGGTCAAAAACTTCAAACTTAGACTTCTTTTTTTTACCCTATTCCATCATATGTATATATATATATATGATTGAAGGCACCCATTGGGGGGTTTTTGACGAGGAGAGTCAAGGTCGCCCTCCATAATGAAGAGTTGGTGCAGTCTTATATATTTCTACAGATTAACATTTTGTGGTTAGATGCTCATGACAAGGATCAAATATGAAGAAAGAGTTGACGACTCTATGGGATTTATTGTTCCTTGTCATCTCTCTAAACTAGGAAAGTGAATATCTTTGGAGTGGTAGTGGATTGGGTGAGGGGAAAGGTTCAAGTTCAGGTGGCACGATTTCAACCTTTGATGAAGAGGATATGTTATCTACTGGGCGAGCTGGAATGGTTCTCTTGTGCTCACATTTACATATAATTGAATCAAATGGCATATAATCTTTCAAAGGAGGCCCTGTCTCTGGAAGTAGGGGCCTTTTATATTATAAATTTGTAAATGGTTCGTTCTGAAGATATTCCCATGAGCATTAACATCTTCCTATAATGTTGTAAATGAGTCTCAAAGGGTTTATTTTCTTAGGCAAGACAATATGTGAATTTTATTTTGTGCAAAGTGACGATTGTGAGGAATTGATGTATACAATTTAGAAGAGGAGAATTTTGGAAAAAAAAAGTTGATGAATAAGGACAGAAAGGAAGAAAACGGGCAGTCCTTTTGAATAAAGGACCATAAAATGAATATATTCTTTAATAAAATATAATGTTTTTTCTTTATATATATATATAAAGGTAACTGAATATAATAACATTAATTTGAAAAAAAATGAAAATACATTTTTTAAGTTGAAATCTATATGAAAATCAGGTGGCTAATTTTATTTCTCTTAGCCATACTATACCCGACGTGAAGGGTGGATCTAGGTCATCCTCGGGGGGTGTGGTGGTTATCCACAATAGATACTCTCTTCTCGAGAATCCATACATCCCTTATCACTCTATGGAAATGGTTATCTCTTAGGAACGAGTTGAAATTCAATCCACATGTGGAAAATGGAACACCATGAAGGGGTGCAGGAGAAGAATTTTAGGTCTTATTATACTCTATGTTGAAATGTGTGGATGTAGGCTTTTGACTCTCACCAAGAAAACACTTGGAGAAAAGACCCAATTATCTTTCATACTATTGAAATAGTAATCCCTTCCATTTGGTTATGAATCGAGTATTGTATGCAAGGTAAGATGTTCTATTATTCTCTCTAATATCTCTAATCTAATCTAAACTCATTTTAATGTAAATTTAACAACATAAATGAGGGGTGAATACATAAACTAAATGAAATAAATATGATATGTTACATGCAATATGTAGTTATTAAAATCCTAGCTAAGGTAGAAAATAGATCAAGATTTGAAAATACAATTGATAACAAGGAGAATAGTCCATTGTTGTTAGTAGAAATAAACCCAAACTAAACTAGTGCAACTACCCCTCAGAGTGAGTCAATTCCATTTCTAGACTCCTTCTCTATATTAGTCAACATGAAATGAAACAAAATAAACATACAACAATAGGAAGAATAGTCTAGCAACTAAAATACAAGAAAATTCAAATATTCCAAATGATTAAGAATATTACAAAAGATACCAAGAAACTCCTTATTTCAAATATAAGATACATGGCAATAAAAACCACAAGAAGAGATACACCACAAGTTAGAAATTTCACACCCACAAGTACTGAGGTAAAAAACAGGAGAGAAGAGAATAATCTACAACAAAATACAACTCTGCAAAAGTATAAACACATTGAGTATCAGGAATCCATTTGTTAATATATGAAGATATCTTACAATGCCAAAAACAAAACTATTTTATTCAAGGCAATAGTTCTTTTTATGTTTGTGGATATTGGCCTTCCAATTACTTGACTCTTCAACTACATAGATGACTCTTCAACAACCATACATGAAATCTAAGCTTTTGGTTCTTGACTTACTACAAATATAATCTGCTGTCATGATTTTTCTGGCGCGATTTTTCTGCTGCACTTTTTCTACCGTGATTTTTCTGCCGCACTTTTTCTGTCATGTTTTTTCTATCACGATTTTCCTGCCGCGACTTTTCCTGCCTTGATTTTCCTGCAACGATTTTTCTGTCGCACTTTTCCTGCCGCAATTTTTCTGCCACACTTTATTTGCGCACTTTTTATGCCGCACTTTTTCTTGCTGCGATTTTTCTACCACACTTTTTTTGCCACACTTTTTCTCTATCAATAATACCTGCCCAAGTAACCTTTCACAAAATAGATATTCAATGATATTCAATAGGTGTTAATGGGAGAGCCTTTGTCTCTTATTTATACTTCCATGTAGCTTTCTCAAGGAGTTACCTTCTAACCAACTTAACCCACTTTCCTTCTTTTAGGGATAACCCACTTCTAACCACTTGTCCACTTCTAACTCACTTTGATACAAATAGTAAATTCTCCAATTCCAGTTGCAACTCAATTATTTTTAATTATTTTCTTATTGCAACCACTCTGACTTATCCATAAATAGTAAACTCACCACTTCCTGTTGCAACCACTTTATTATTTAAATAATGTCTCTTTGCAACCATTTTGACTACTTTATTATTTAAATAATTTATATTTACTCACAACTTCTTGTTGCAGCTAACTTTTCTATAATTAGTCAATTCATAACTTCTTTGTCCTTAACTAACTTCTTGTTGCAACCTCTTTATTATTTAATTTATTTCTTGGGAAACCAATTTGACTATTTAATCTTCTAATCACAACTACTTTACCACAATTACCAAACTCACAACTTCTTGTTGCAACTAATTTATTTTTAAGTATTTTCTTAATACAACAACTATACCCATGATTAACTCCTAGTTACCATGAATTTGACTAGTACACATTTTCTAGGAGATTCTAGAATAATTGACTTCTTTGACCTTCTAGGGGCTTCTAGATAACTCATGAGGGTTCTCCAACTTCATATGGACATAAATATCTAACCGTGAGGAGTTATGTGACGTTCCACATATTATTAGAAATGGCATGACATATATTATCTATATAGAATAGTCTTACTTGTAAATTCTTTGATCTTCATGCCTTTATAATTCAAAAAGACTCAGGTCCCTTACCCATGCCTTTGTGCTACCATAATTCGCTACTACTGGACTTCTCCAAGGGTTGACATCAATCACTAAGGTTTGACATCAATATACAATATCACTCTCCAAGGGTTGACATCAATGAGAACCAATAGTCCAAACCAATTGTCCATCAATCTAAAAGAACTGTCTAAAAAAATCAATAGTTCACATTTATAAAATCATCGTTGATGGACCCCAAGTCCAGTGTTTCCCCAAGAGAGACTTACAGTCTTCTTTGGAACACAAGAATAAGCAGTTCCAACCTCTGACTAGGGCATCAGCCTCAGGAGAGTAACCAAGGAAGGGCTTCCAATTGATGTCAAGCCAATTGTTTAGCATTGCTTCACCTGTCGATTTTTTGTTGAACTAACCTACTAAGTTTTGGACATCATAACGAGTACAACTGTGATATCTTTCCCTACCACTATTTGAATGAAACCTCTATTTCCTTGAATGCACTTAGCCTTACTCCTGAGGCGAGTGGAGCCTGAGAGTGAGTCACTTGTTGCACTCTTTAAATCCTCCTAAGTACCTTATTTGTTTCCACCTCGCCAGAACAAGAAGACTAAATAATGTTTTGCGTAGCATCTCCCTTAACTCAATAGGAAAGGATGAAATCCAAGGAGACCTTAGGTCATCTAGAAAAATCCTTCACATGCTCGACATGCCACCTTTTCCCTCCATGATCCTCCTCATTACTTGTGACGGTAGGGGATACATAATACTTATGCAGTTCAATGAAATCGTCATGTGAACAAAAAGCGCTACTGACGCTTGGGATGAGTTCATAGTCTAGTGCTTCTAGCTCTTCGAAATCCATGACAATGAGTGTAGGGTATGATTGATCCTTGACAAAGATCATACCAAAAAAAACTATCTATAGGAGAGAAGGGTAGGCAGGGAAGATCCCAACTGGGGGAGAGGAACATTAGGCCGATGAACGAAGGCAGACAAAAAAGGGAATTGTCTGAGGATGAGCCCAAGGCCCCTCACATCTAGGCCTACAAACATAACTCCATAGGGTTGAAAACTTCAAACTATAGAATCCCTTTGTTTACCCTATGCCATCATATGTATATGTGTGTGTGTGTGTGTGTGTGTGTGTGTGTGTGTGTGTGTGTGTGTGATTGAAGGTACCCCTTTGGGGTTTTTTGGCGAGGAGAGTCAATGTCACCCTCCACAATGTAGAGTTCATGTAGTCTTATATATTTCTACAGATTAACACTTTGTGGTCAGATACTTGCGACAAGGATCAAATATGAAGGTGGAGTTGATGACTCTGTAGGATTTAGTGTTCCTTGTCATCTCTCTAAACTTGGGAAAGTGAATATCTTTGGAGTGTTGGTGAATTGGGTGAGGGGAAAGGTTCAAATTTAGGAAACACAATTTCAACCTTTGATGAATGTAACATACCCAGCCACCCACAAGCCGAGTATTCTACTTGCAAACCGTCCCTCAGACTTCTTTCTCTTACGGATACCTTCTTTAGTCATTAAGGATGAATAAGAGAACAAATTTAACAACATGCACACCATTATCCAACAAGCATGCATAATCTAAAGATTACGTTAAACAATAATTAAAATATAAACAACGGAAAATAAATTCATACACAGATAGGGATATCATGACATAGAGAACTTATATTTATGAAATATGACACCGACTGGCTGCTGACCAAGGACGTTCCACCCAACCATAGACATTGTTGCTCCAAATCTCAACAGCAGTGTCACCCCTGAGCCAGGGATATGAATCCACAAGAATAGTTCCAGAGTGTAATTGGGTTCCTAAACCAGTCATCTCTCAATCTCTCACAAGTTTCCCGAAACCCACAACAATCCAAGTACCCAACTCTCTTCTACCCATCTTGTGCCACCCGAGAGAATGGACTTCCACCCTTCTCTGCAACACATTCCCTCAGGAAATCCTTCTCCTTCCTGCCAGGGCTTCCAACACAACTGGTCCAGAATATCAATTCTAGAACTCTCAGGACTTGCAATTGTGAGAAAAATAGGGCACAGGCCAATGCATTTCAGACATGTAGGCCCTAGGTCATGGCTGGATCACACCAGCGACCACTACAACCAACAATCCCATGGATAAAGTCTTCAGCAGCTCCGTTTCCTTTCACTTTTCCAACCAAGATGTAGGTGAGGATGGGTCAATGAATGGGTCAGGGAGTGCATGGAAGTGTGTGAGGGAAGAATGAGTGAGTGAAAGGGAAATCAGTGAACAAGTCATCAGTCCAACCCCCCCATCAGACTAGAGGTGGGTTTAAATAACCTTGTGGGGAAAACAAGAACCGTCTGGCCTTCCCCAAGAAGTTCATGTAACCGATCCCCTCCCTTAGAAAAAAAGGGTAATAAGACAATAGGAATAACACTTAGTCCCTCAAGCTCCCTCTCTTGTGGAATCATAGCCCCCTATAACTCTAGTCCTTGTCCGTCTAGGAACCAATGATGTGTTTATTATTATTAATGATCAAAACGTTACATTTCTTAGGTATATTGGCCCTTCAATCATTGTCTGGGAAATCTGGCCTCTCAACATTGTAACGATACATTATTTAAAATGGGGGTTCAAAACCTGTGGTGTTACATCCCCTCTTCCTTATGTTGGCATTGTCCTTAGTGCATATACAAAACAGAGATCAAAATCTCACATTTCTTCAAAACGTTGTGGGTACTCTGCCCGATTGGAATCTTCATGCTTCCAGGTAGCTTCTTCAGGACCATAGCAGGTCCATTGAACTTTTACCAGTTCTATAACTCAATTCCATAGCATTTTGACTTTTCTGTCCAATACCCACGCTGGCTGAACCTGAAAGTCTCCCTCCATCTCTACCTGAATCAGATGCCAATCAATAACATGATTAGGATAATTTACATATTTCTTTAGTAAAGATACATGAAATACATTATGCATATTCATGGAAGCATGCAATGCAAACATGTATGCAACTGACCCTATTCTGTCCAATATTTCAAATGGACCACAAAATCTGGCTGCCAGCTTTGTACAACTACCCAATTTCAAAGAGATTTTCTTGGGCTTCACTTTCAAAAGTACATGCTCCCCTACTTTAAATTCTCTAATTGTCATGTTCTTGTCTGCATAAATTTTTTGTCTATCTTGGGCTGCCTTTAAATTCTGCTTAATCTTGACCACCTAGTCTTCCATATCCTTGAGTAACTCCGTCCCAAGTACCACTCTATATGCTCGGTTGTCCCAGCTCACTGGAGTATTTCATTTCCTACTATACAAGGCTTCAAATGGGCTCATTCTCAAGGAAACTTGATACCCATTTTTATATGCAAACTCAACCAAGTGTAAGTAATCTTCCCTCTTAGACGACTTATCCATCACATACATTCTCAGCATGTCTTCAATTATTTGATTGTCTCTCTCTGTTTTCCCATCTGTCTAGGGATGATATGCTATGGTAAAGTTTATATTTGTTCCAAATCATTTAAATAATCCCCTCCAAAAATTGGAGGTAAACTTTGCATCTGTCTGAGACAATTGTTATAGGTATCCCATGTAACCTAGCAATTTCCTTCATGAAAATTTATGCAATATTAGTTGTTGTATGTGTTTTCTTCACAGGCACAAAATGAGAAGCCTTTGTTTGTCAACCACCACCATGATTGAATCGTGTTGTTTATTTGTTTTGGGTAATTCGGTGATGAAATCCATGGTGATCACTTCCCATTTCTTCTCTGGGATTGACAATGGTTGTAGCAAACCCGTTGGGTGCCTATGCTCAACATTCACCTTCTGACATTCCATACATCGAGCGATGTAATGAGCAACATCCTTCTTCATTCCTGGCCAAAAGAAATGGATTCTTACTGCTATAATTGTTTTTTGGTAACTTGGATGTCCAACATAATGGACATCATGCATTTCCTTCATAACCAAATTCCCCAGTTCTCCAGCACTAGGAACATAGATTCTATTTTTATGCATGAGTAATTCATCTTCCTTTATCTTGTACTCCCTTACTTTATGTTGTACATTTCATTGTTGTAAGTATTCCTTTACCTGTAGGTAATGTTGATCTGTAACAAGACCATCTAAAATTATGTTCTTCAAGTCTGACTGATGCATACTGACAACAATATCATGCATGAGATGCACTCTTCTACTAAGTGCATCGGAAAATTTATTCTCCTTTCCCTTGATATGCTTGATATCAAAGTCATATTCACTTAAAAATTCCAGCCATATTGTTTTCCTGGCATTCAAGGTCGGTTGTTCAAAAAGATACTTCAGGCCAATGTGGTATGTCCTTAATTCGAATTTCTTCCCCATGAGATAATGCCTCCACATCCTCAAGGCCTGAACAATGGCAACAAGTTCCAAGTCATGTGTGGCATAGTTCCTCTCACGTTCCTTAATCTTTCTGGACTCATATCCAATGACATGTCCATTTTGTGTCAGGACTCCCCCAACTCCTTCCTTACAAGCGTCTGTACATACCACAAAAATTTCATTTGGGTCAACAATCTTCAACACAGGTGCAATAGTAAGTAATTCCTTCAACAGATTAAAATTCTTTTCACACTTGAGTGTCCATTCAAATTTAGTTCCCTTCTTTTGAAAAAAAGTGATGGGATGAGAAATATTAGAGAACCCTACTATGAAATTTTTGTAGTAGCCGGATAATCCCATAAAATATATGATGTCTGACATGTTTCTAGGTGTTGGCCATCCTCTAATGGATTGAATATTCGTTGGATCTACTGTTATGCCTAGCTCTGAAATAATGTGTCCCAAGTAATGGATCTTCTTTTGATAAAAATAACACTTACTCAACTTGGCATACAACTGATGTTCTCTCAGTACCTGCAACACCAATCTCAAGTGATGTTCATGCTCCTCTTCAAACTTAGAATAGATAAGTATGTTATCCAAGAATACTATGACAAACTTCTCTGGATAATTTCTGAATATGTCATTCATTAATAACATGAAGACAGCTGGTGCAATGGTCAGTCCGAACGACACCACTACAAATTCTTAATGCCCATACCTGGTCCTAAAGGATGTCTTATGAATGTCTTCTTCCTTGATTCTTACCTGATGGTATCCTGCCCTCAGGTCAATCTTTAAAAATATGTTTTCTCCTCTTAGCTTATCAAAGAGGTCATCAATTCAGGGTAAAGGATACTTGTTCTTTATAGTGTACTTGTTCAACTATCGAAAGTCAATACACAACCTCAAGGTTCGATCCTTCTTTTTGACAAAAAGTAATGGTGCTCCCCAAGGTGAAACACTTGGACATATGTACCCTTTCTTCAACAATTCTTCCAACTGCATTTGTAATTATTTTAATTCTGGTGTGCTCATTTTGTAAGGTGTTTTTCACACCGGGGCAGCTCCTGGCACTAAATCAATTGAGAAATCTATCTCCCTTCTTGGTGGAAATCCGGGTATTTCTTGGAATACATCTTCAAATTCCCATAGCACCGAGACATATTCAAGGCTTGTTCCCGTAGCATTATCTGACTCTTCCACATGAGTTGCATACAATTGACATTATTTTCTAAAAAATATTTCCAGCTGTAAGGTTGAAATCTCCCTTATAGAGATGGGTCCTGGAATTCCTTTCACATTTCTCTGTTTTCCATTTCCATCAAGACATCTAAATTTTTTGTTATGACAATCTAGGACAACATGATGCTTGTCCAACCAATCCATCCCAATCAAAACATCATAAGACCCCAATGGTATGATATTTAGATCGGTGCTAATATTCATACCGTTAAGACTTATGTAACAACCTATGACCATATCATGGATTCCTCTTTTGGTTCCAGTGGCTAACTGAAGAAAACTTGCTTTTCCAAGTTTACTTTTCTCCAAATGTAATCTATCCACTATATTAGGATCAATGTAACAATTAATTTATCCTGAATCAATCAAAATAGAAACACGATGATTTATGATATTACCTTCCACCTCGATCATATTGGACTGGTACTTTGCTTGTCAATCATCTAAAGTTGCATAGATTCTTTCCATATCTCCGACTGTTGTATCCTCTTGGATGTTGTGCATAGTCTTCACTCTGTCCTTTTTGTGTGGGAAATCCTTGTACATGTGATATTTTTTGCATCCCCAACATTGGATTGGTGGTCTTCCCCTTTTCCCCAAGGGATCTTCCTTCTTCAAATCCCCTTTAGCATACTGATATTGATGATCTCTATTTCCTATTGAAGGGAGGTTTGAACCCTTTCCTTCTGTGATCAGACTTCTCATTCTTCTTGTTCTTCCAAGATTTTTGCAGGCATTATCTTCCCTGTCCTTGCTCATATAGGTATTTAGCCTTCCTGATGGCCTCAATCAAGGTCTTGGGTTCATCATACTTGATCTTTTCCTTATAGAAGGCTGGAAATCCACTTATAAATATCTGTATCTTCACTTTCTCATCACCAATGAACCAAACATACTTTAAAAATCCTAAGAGCTTCTTCTCATATTCTACCATAGTCATTCTTCCCAACCCGAGTTCAAAGAACTCTTGCATTTTCTTGTCAGAGAAATTCTCTCAGAGGTACTCCTTCTGGAAGTATTTCTTGAATTGTTTCCAAGTGATCCTACTTTCATCAACATGCTCCACTTGCTTCAGTTGGTCCCACCACACTACATATTTCCTATGTAAATGGTAGGTGGCAATCCTGGCTTCCATGTTTGATGAATATTTATGGAACTGAAAATATTTTCGGAGCCCAAGAAACCATGCTTCGACATCATCTTCCCTTTCTCTCTCACCATCGAAGGAAGGTGGCTTGATCTTCCTCAGCTCTCCCTGCAAACAACCTACCTCTTTCTTCCTTCTCTGGTGTCTGACAAGAGACAATTCTAGACTGCTTATGGGATCATCCGATGCATAAAACTTTCTTCCTGAGTAAGGAGGCGAGTGGTGTCCATGAGCTTTGCTAGTACTTCTAGAATAACCATCTCTTCCACGAGCATCTCCTCTTTCATGACACCTTCCTTCTTCCTCTTGTATTGAGTTTGATCCCTTCTTCATTTGCCTTTGCAACTAATTTAAGATCTACAACACTCAATAATTTATCTGGCTTTTCTCTCTCATCAATATCTCGTTGTCTTCTTTGTAGCTCTGTACTTCCATCTTCAGGATTCTTACCATTTCTATTAATGTTTCCTTCTCTACTTTTCCCTTGCGCCCATTGGACTCTGTCTCTGCATTACCAACTTTGTTATTCTGGCCTTCGACCTTCTTTTCATTATTGGATTCTCCCTCACCTTCCTCCATTTCCTCAATATGCATCCTGAGCTGATGTGCTTAAGCCTTTTAATTCTATAAAATGTGCAAGCGACCATTTTGTTAGAATTATGCGTATGATAGGCAAAAAAATTGCCAAACCATGCTATGGGTCTCTTTCTTGTTTTTTTTCATAGAGATTATATCCCCATTCTCCGAAAATAACAGTGTCCTGTTATCCTTGGCTGACACAGAGTTTCACCCTGCACAATCGCTTCCTTCAAACAACCTCCCAGGTGATCACGACTAGAAACCGCAATTAAAATATCCCTTAGCACTTTTCTGTCTCGGAGAAAACCAAATATTCCCTTATCCCTCCTTTCCTTAGCTCTCGAACTGTATATGACCATGGCCATGAACCTACACTTAGCTAAAAGCGCTTGTCCAGAGCTTCGGGACTTCGGGACTTTCAACCATGACAATATCATCGGTCCTCGTCCTCTCTCGTGATCGACAATCGAGAACCACTTTGGGACTCCGCGCTTCGGGAGTCTCAACTTTTCTATCTTGCCTCCGACCGTAATGCCTTTACCCAAAGTTCCTAATCTTCTGACAGGTGTCCTCCCACCGATCAATGGCTGTGAATCGTATTGGTGATTCGGGCTTCGGAAGTTTCAAACTTCCCTCGTGCATTTTCTTCCGAAGTACTTTCACCCAAAGTTGACGATCCTTCGACGCGTGTCCTCTGGAATCGAGGGTTTATATATACTCCGGCCTTTGGGAGTTTTGACCCAACTCAACCTAACACATCTTTCCCTTCTGGAGTGCCCAGTCTTTCGGACTGCACGATATGTCGCCATGTGGTGAAACGCTGGAAGTGGAAACGTGGCCCAATTAGGCAGGTGACACGTGTTGTGTTCTAATCAACTTTTCAATGTTCCAAATGCCCAAATATTACTGACACATGGCACACATCCCCTGTGTCCACGTCATCCCAGGTGATTTCATCGCGCCTCATCACTTCGGCTCTTTGGGCTTCGAGGCTTCGGGAGTTTTCAAACTAGCACACTTCCAATTATCCCATACTCCGAATTCCCAAACTGGCCAATCTGTCACCATGTGTCCTCCTGGATCAGACGACTAAGATTCACTTCGGATCTTCACCCGGAGTCCACGAATCTGCTCCATGTGTCCTCCTCAATCTGATGACTATGATTTCTTTGGGGCTCTGGACTTCGGAGATCTCAAATTTAAACCTTTTTCCTTGAAAATATTTTTATTCGAAGTTCACGATCTTTTGACGCGTGTCCCTTGTGGATTGATGGCTACGATTCCTTAGAGACTCCGAACTCTGGGAATCTCAAATTTCAAACTTATTTGGCCCCACTGGCTTTTATCTGAATTCATGGATCTAGTGACACATGGCTCTCGGCAGATCAATGGTTGAGATCTTCTCGGACTATCAGACGATCGAGGTTTGATCTGGCTCTTCGGCTCTCCAGGATTCAGGAGTCTCAAACCTCAACTGAAAACCTCTCGAACGGATTCCTCTAGTTGTACTAATCTGTTGACACATAACCCCTGGGTGATTGATGGTTAGGATCTACTTCGGACGATCCGACAGTCGTCGTTTACTTTGGGTCTTTAGCTCTTCGGGCTTCAGGAGTTTCAAAACTTAACTTCTCCTTGCTTTCTCTTTCCCAGAGTGCTTTCACCTGGAGCACATGATCAGTTGATGTGTGTGCTCCTATGTATCGATGGTCCCCATCTACTTAGGCTATTCAGGGTTTTGATGTTCGAGTTCTAACCTGTCACGTCACTGCATGCCTTTCATTTTTCAGGGGCATGCATCGAAGGTTTAGAGTAACCCTCTTTTTTCCCCGCAATTCTCCTGATGCTATCACATAACTCCCCAGGGAAGCCATGGTTTGGATTGCGCAACCGCCTAGGGAAATTATCTCCCATGCAACTCGGTTCCCTGCAATGCCTCTTGGCCATTGATCTCTCTCTCCAAGGGGATCCCATAGTCGCGACCTTTAACCTTGCTTCCTTTTCATCGGACAATCCCCGTTTACTTGTCCTTCGAGCCAATGATCCCAGATCTCCCCGATCCTATGGTGGTGATCGCACCTGAATTAAAAAGGAACGGTCACAATCCTTTGAACCCTCACAGAGGTTCTATGATGATCCAGTTCCTGTGTAGCTTCTGCAACGCCATTCCTCCTGATCTTTTCAACTTCCAAGTTAGATTTTGATCTCAACCATGATATTCTGACCAACAGACCCGGCCCATACCGGCTCGGTATTTCAACCAGAAGCTCTGATACCAAACTGTAACATACCCAACCACCCACAGTTCGGGTACACTACCTGCAAGCCCGACCTCAGACTTCTTTATCTTACTGATACCTTCTTTATTCATTAAGGATGAATAAGAGAACATATTTAACAACATGCACAACATTATCCAACAAGCATGCATAATCTAAAGATTACGTTAAACAATAATTAAAATATACACAGCGAAAAATACATTCATACACAGATAGGGATATCACGACAGAGAGAAGTTATATTTATGAAATATGACACCAGCTGGTTGTTGACCAAGGACGTTCCACCCAACCGTAGACACTACTACTCCAAATCTCAACAACAGTGTCACCCTTGAGCTAGGGCTATGAATCCACAAGGACGGTTCCAAAGTGTAATTGGGTTCCCAAACCACTCATCTCTCAAGCTCTCACAGGTTTCTCGACACCCACAACAATCCAAGTACCCAACTCTCTTCTACCCAACATGTGCCACCCGAGAGAATTGACCTCCACCCTTCTCTGCCACACAGTCCCTCAGGTAGTCCTTCTCCTTCCTGCCAGGGCTTCCAGCATAGCTGGTCCAGAATCTCAATGCTGGAACTCTCAGGACTCATAGTTGTGAGAAAAACATGGCACATTCCAATGCATTTTAGACATGCAGGCCCCAGGTCACGACTGGATCACACCAACGACCACTACAACCAACTATCCAATGACTAAATTCTTTAGCAGCTTCGTTTCCTTTCTCTTTGCCAACCAAGACGTAGGTGAGGATGGGTCGATGAATGGGTCAGGGAATGCATGGGAGTGTGTGAGGGAAGAATGAGTGAGTGAATGGGAAATCAGTGAACAAGTCATCAGTCCAACCCCCCCATCAGACCAGAGGCGGGTTTAAGTAACCTCGTGGGGAAAACAAGAACCTCCTGGCCTTCCCCAAGAAGTTCGCGTAACCGATCCCCTCCCTTAGACAAAAAGGGTAATAAGAAAATAGGAATAACACTTAGTCCCTCAAGCCCCCTCTCTAGTGGAATCATAGCCCCCTATAACTCTAGTCCTTGTCTGTCTAGCAACCAATGATGTTTTTATTATTATTAATGATCAGAACATTACATTTCTTGGGCATATTGGCCCTTTAATCATTGTCTGGGCACTCTGGCCTCTCACCATTGTAACAATACATTATTTAAAATGGGGGTTCAAAACCTGGGGTGTTACAATGAAGAGGATGCACTATCTACTGGGTGAGATGGAATGGTTCTCTTATGCCCACGTTTACATAGAACTGAATCAAATGGAAGATAAGCTTTCAAAGGAGGCCATGTCTCTGGAAGTAGGGGCCTTTTATATTAGAAATTTATAAATGATTAGTTCTCTGAGGATATTCCCATGAGAACTAACATCTTCCTATAATGTTGTAAATGAGTCTCAAAGTGTTTATTTTCTTAGGCGACATAATATGTGATTTTTCTTTTGTGAAAAGTGACGATTGTGAGGAATTGATGTATACAATTTAGAAGAGGTGAATTTTGAAAAAAAAAGTTGATGAATAAGGACAAAAAGGAAGAAAAAGGGTAATCCTTTTGAACAAAAGACCATAAAATGTATATATTCGTTAATGAAATATAATGTTTTTTTCTGTTTCGGTATATATATATATATAAAGGTAATTGAATGTAATAAGAGTTATTTGAAAAAAATTGAAATTACAGTTTTTAAGTTGAAGTCTATATGAAAATTAGGTGGTTAAGTTTATTTCTCTTAATCATACCATACACAACGTGAAGCATGGATCTAGGTCATCCTTGGGGGGTGCAGTGGTTATCCACAATAGATTCTCTCTTCTTGAGAATCCATACATCCCTTATCACTGTATGGAAATGGTTATTTCTTAGGAACGAGTTGAACTTCAATCGACATGTGGAAAATGGAACACCATGAAGGGGTGTAGGAGAATAATTTTAGGTCTTGTTCTACACTATGTTGAAATGTGTTGATGTAGGCTTTTGGCTCTCACCAAGAACACACTTGGAGAAAAGACCCAATTATCTTTAATACTATTGAAATAGTAATCCCTTCCATTTGGTTATGACTTGAGTATTGTATGCAAGGTAAGATGTTCTATTATTCTCTCTAATATCTATAATCTAAGCTAAACTCATTTTAATGTAAAATTTAACAACATAAATGAGGGATGAATACATTAACTAAATGAAATAAATATGATATGTTACATGCAAGATGTAGTTATTAAAATCCTATCTAAGGAGAAAATAGAACAAGATT
>ML780578.1:0-27015 GCA_009831015.1 Picea engelmannii
TTTTTGGGTAATATAATATTCATTTTTTCACTTAGAGATACCGAAAGTGTTTTTTTTTTCTTTTTTTATTATTATTCCCTTTTCACTAATTGCCCTTGGGAGTCTTGTTTACATGTGTTTTCTCAGGATTCCAGGGACATTTTATGGAGATGGCCACTTACACTAAACTTGAGGTACGTGTTCCTACACTAGTATATAGGGATAAGTTTTTCACTGCATTTCCCACTCTGTATGATTAACCGTCCATATTGCCAACATTATACCTTAGGTTCTAAATTGACTGGTTACGATGCTAGCCACTCATTTTTCATGTTGTAACTGGTTCGGTAGTCCCTAACTATCATGGGCGCCCTATTTAGCATCCATAATTCCATATAGTTCCCATTGTTGGGTTGTTATATTCTTTGCAGTGAAAGTCGAGGTGGATCGACAACAAGTCGAAATTTGAGGTTAGTCGATTAGGTAAAGTCAAAGTTGAAGGTGGAGGCACTTGACATGGTAAAGGATGCATCTAAAGAAAGCCAAATAGTTCAATCGACAAGAGGTTGACATGCAAGTGTGTGGAAACCAATGGAATATAAAATGAAGGTCGACTGGTAGTCGACGGGTAATATGACTTGGTAGTCGACTATAACAGAATCCCAAGATTCGTGGGATTTGTAGCTAATGATCTGCAACCATTTTTGGGTGCCATTTATTTATGGTTTTTCCTATTGTAAAGTCTATACAAATGAATTTTAATATCGTAAAGGCTAATATTGAATCTCTATATGATGTGTTGGTCCTAAGGTATACACTTGGATGCTAAAGGGAAAAGCTAGGCCACCTCAAGTTGTAATGACTGGTTTTTTACAAGTAGGTTTTGTTTCTTAAGGATGGGTTTTCAAACATGGTGCTCTAGTAGGACATGCCACATAGTGTAAAATTAGGTTCTTCTTTTCTAATGGTATGGATATTGGATGACAATTTAGGGTATGAAAAGACACACACAAACAATAACAACAAGAGATGCAATGAACCACTTTTTGTGTGGAAACTAAGACCTAAGATAATATCTCAGGACCTAGAGAAATATCTAGATGAAAATCATTCAACAGGTTGCAAAATAGTGGATATTTCACTGAACAATAGTTGTATAAAAAGTTGCATAACCAACAAAATATAAACTAAAAAAATAGCTGAAAGAATAAGGAAATGTACATTGCACACATCACAAAATCTGCATTCAAGACAAGAATCAACACATAACGATTTGAGTAGGAAACACAACTGTCATCAACATATATTCAGCAGATAGAAAAATTTACAATTAACTGAGCAGGTCCAATTGTTCTATTGCTTCTACTTTCCTTCCAAAAACTTCTAACCCCTAAAACATTCAAAGACGCCCTATTTAACAAAGTTGTAGAGGTTCTCGTCCTTAGGGGACTTCGACCTAATTTTAGGTAACTGCTTGTAGAATAGACTCATTAATCTAACTGACATTGCATGGAGTTCATCATGTGAACCTTACATTGGAATTAATAAAAAAAAGTGGTTCTTATCACACAGAAAATACCACTCTTTAAATCTAATCTAAGAAGATGTTGGAATTGATCGACTAAAAATTACTACTGTCTCTGAGACATAGCTGATGCATGCATTGGAGGAATTTAATTGGCAGAAATAGGACTTGGGGTGACATAAGAGAGCTCTGTGTTGAGTAATGGTGTGCTTGTAAGCTCTTTGAGGTCTTTGGAGGTGACCAGATACATGGGCAGATATCTGCTTGAGGAACATGTAGTCTTTTGAAGTGTTTTGGAGCCAATCTGCATCAACCTGGGATGGAGACTTAATTCTTTGTCCGTGTCTGATATTTCGGGAGCTAAGAGCACTCTGTCTCAATTGTAAATAGACCTTAACCTCTCTTTCTTTGTGATGAATTGGTTGTGAATCAGGAAGACATGTAGGCAAGCGTCCAATAAGAAGACAAGATGTGTGGAGGTGACGTGGAATGTCCTTGGGTACATGATTTTGGAAGTTTTTGAGGGTGGTTTGGGTCCACACCTCCTTTGGGTCCGAAATCCCCTCTGATCTACCACGTAGCTTCCCTGTGATACCATGGTTTCAATTTCATCCCATTCAAGGGTTTTTAATTCCTAGACATGTTGCAACATCGAAATGAACCTTGGACATTGATATGGTTTAGCGTGATATGCGATCTGGGGTGGAAGGTTGATAGGTGTTATGTAGGGAGTGGAGTGGTAGAGTGTAAGTGGGGGATAGGTGTCGAGACGGGAGAGGGGTGGTATATACGTGAGAGGTGACAGGAGTGAGTGGAGGATAGGTGTTAGGTGGTGAGAGGAGAGGTATTGGGAGGTAATTTAGCAGGATTCCAGAGGGGGTGTAGGCGATAAGTGTATTAGAGAGGGGGGGGTCTGAAATGATTAGGAGACTCCATGTTAGGTAGGGCCCGTGGTGGGGAAAACACTTTTATGGACCCCTTCCCCCCCCCCCACCATTAAAGGTAGAATGGTCAGGGGGTACGAAAAAGTGTGAGGAACATTGATCTAGAGGATGAAGATGCCGCCAATGGCGATCAGCGCGGGAGTTAGGCACTTCGCGACAAAACATATTTTCTCCATATATGAAATCTCGATCTTATGGGAACCGTTGATCTGGATTGAAGGATAAATCCTCACCATCGATCATGTCATCCTCCTATTTGCTTTCATTTCGATTCCAACATGGCCTGTTCTGGTTCAATGTTAGCTTCTACGAAAGCTTACTGAGATATTGATGGATTTGTCAAAACTAGATATCTCCTACACACACAAAGGATTAGTGGACTTGCATATCTCCATTATTATCAAAATGATGACAAGTATTTTAAACTCAAACCAGATCATGTGATCCTTTTCAAGAAAGAAAAGAGATGGTGCAAATAAGAAATGATAAATAGAGGCCATGAAGCATAAAAATTGGAATAGGATAAGCAAGAAACAATAAAGCTCAACATTGATGGATGGAGAGGGTAAAGGACAGAAAAGGGTAGGGGTGCAGACCTAGGTGACAACATTGGCTCCAACTTGGAATAACTCATCCCTGTGAGGTGCTAAGAACTGTATATCAGTGCCTTGAGATTAAACAGTTTCTCTTACCTTCCATTTCCTACTTCTGTTTCTATCTACCAGCCCTGTGTTATCTGATATTGTTTCTCAACCATGCATTTTATTGAATTAAAAACTGAAACTACACCCCAGTGCCTTTGTTGGGCTATGGACACTTACTCACACAAAACTAGCTAATCAAAAGAAACAATAAAAGGAGAGTATCTATGATACAATAGGGACATTCCCTCATCCTTAAACAAAATAATGTTTCTGGAAGCGCCCATTTACTAGGCCTCCAAAGGTCTATGTATCATCTAGATTGTGTAGGATAAATGTGTTGTTATTCAGAAACTCAACCACCTTGAAAGGGCCAAACCAGAGGTTGTGAAACTTACCGTGCTTGGACTTGTCATCCCTTCTGTCATCTCACCTTAATACCAGGTCACCTTTTTGAAAGATCTCCTTCTTTCTTTTCTTGTCAAAGATTGACTTGATCTTGTTCTGATAGGATTTTGTCCTCTGCTTCAGTGATTCTCTCCTTGTTTGAATTTCTATAATATGTAAGATTCTCCTTTGGATATCATTTGGATCTTCAATCTCTTCCTATAATAATTTTAGGACTGGTATACCAAGTTGAGTGGGAAAAACAACGTATATTCCATAAACAAGATGAAAGGGTGAGGTTCCCAAGGACTTCTTGGTGCTGATTTTGTCAGCCCATAAAGCATACTTGAGTTTAGAGTCCCAGGATTTATTGCTTTCAGTCAACAATTTCTTAATGATCCTGATGAGAGTCTTGTTTGATGATTCTGCCAGGCCATTTCCCTGAGGGTAATAGGGTGTATAATGTGTCAAGGAAATGTGATTACTACCACATAAGTCAATCATGGATTTGGAATTGAATGCTTGGGAATTGTCTGTTACAATCTTACTGGGGCAACCAAATCTGGAAAAGGTATTAGTTTCTAGGAAATTGATTATCACATTGTCAGTGGAATTCCTAGTGGGAATAGACTCAATCCATTTGGTGAAGTAGTCGGTGGAAGTGAGGATCCACTTGTGTTGTCCACTAAAGGGTGGATTTATCTCTCCTATGAAGTCTAACCCCCATTGTTGAAATGGAATACTGGCAGTGATAGGTTTTAGGGGTACTGATAGTAGCTTGTGTTTTCCTGCAAATATTTGACATTCATTGCAGGTTCTAACATTAGCAAACACATCATAAAAAAGGGTGGGCAGTAGTATACTTCCCTTAGGATTTTGAGACCTGTGGCTTTCCAATGCTGGTTTCCTCCACATACTCCTTTATGCATTTTTGTTGTGACTTGTTTGGCTTCATTTTCATCAAGGAATTTTAACAAGATGCCAACAGGATCTCTCCAATACAAGCTCTGGCTTGAAATGCAGAATTTGATAGCTTTCAATTTGAGAGACCTGGCATTTGTCTTTTTCACATCCGGTGGACATTCTAAATGATGTAGAAAATAGATGATTTTATTGTACCAAGGTGAAGAGGAGTAGTTTTCAAATACCTGTAAGTTGTCTTGTCCAGGATGTCTGATGGGTGCATATGATTGGGTGAATATTTGATGCAATTCTAGCACCTTACAATTTGATTCTGATAGCAATTTGGCAAGTCCTTTTCCTTTGATAAACTTGGTGGGATTTATGTGCAGGTCATATTCCAATAGTTTGACTATCCATTTCCCTCTTTTTCCCTCACTGTTTGGCTGGACCAGAATCTCTTTGACACTGCTGCTAGGAACAAAGGTTGTTATTCTAGACTGTAACACATAAACCATGAAGGATTTGAGTGCTTTGACCAATGCATAAGATTGCTTATCTAATATATCATATTTCAACTCAGCATCTTAGAGGGCTCTGCTAAAAAATACTATTGGCTACTCATGCCCTTCTTAGTACAACAATAATGGTTTCCTCTAAAGAAAAGGAGAAGATGAAGAAATCTTTGGTGTAATCAGGGCTGGCCAATACATGGGCTTCAACTAAAGCTTGATTGAGTGTTTGGAAAGATGATTTTTCCCCCAAGGACCATTTTATCATAGCCTCTTTCATCAACATGTTAGTAATAGTCTTCAGAATTTCAACAAAATTTGGCACAAAGCATCTGAGGAAGTTTATCTTACCAATAAAAGACTGGACAACCTTTTTATTTCTGGGGATCTCAATCTGTTGAATGGCACAAAACCTCTTTGGATGAATTTTTATACCTCCTGCTGATATGATGTGGCCCAAGAGATTTCCTTCTAGCATGGAAAAGTGAGACTTCCTAGGATTTAGAGATATTCCATATCTCCTGCACTTCTTGAAAACCTGCTCCAAATGTTGCAAGTGTTCCTCCCCCCCCAACAAAATTTATGTCCATGGCCCTTTAAAAAGTGGCCCCTGCATTCATCATTCCAAAGGGAATCTTGTCATACATGAATGTTCCCCATGGGGTGGTAAATTTTGTTTTTTCTTTATCCTCTTCACACATTGTTATCTAGTTATAACGAGAGTATCCATCTAACAAGGAAATTTTGTGTGCACCTACTACCCTTTGTAAAATATCATCCATCTTGGGGAGGGGGTAATTTTCCTTCAGAGAACACTTGTTGAGATTTCTGAAATCAACACACAAGCGTATCTACCCACTTTTATTTCTTACAGGTAGTAATTTGGCCACCCAGTTTGAGTACCTCAATGGTACAATAATCTTGGCATCCAACATCCTATTAAGCACTTTCTCAATTATGGACATCAACATGGGATTACATTGTCGAATATTTTGTCTGAATGGCTTGGAGCCAACCTTTGGAGGGATCTTGTGATGGATGATGTCAGTGTCAAATTTCTTCAAATATTCATAGGACCATGCAAAAATATCAGCAAACGTTTTAAAGAGATTAACATATCTTCCCCTTTGTTCTACAACTATTTCTTTGGAAATCTTGATGATCTTGGGATTCTCAGTGGTCCCAATATTGCAATATGTTATCTCTTCTTCTTGATTCTTCATGGTAGCCCCTTTGTAAACATCATTACTGTCAAACAACATTTCCAATGGAAATAGTCCTCTTGGAATGTGGTTGGTTTTCAGCTTCACAATATCATGACCAGCAGATGAGATTTTTTATGATCTTCTAATTCCTCATTTTCACCTTCTAGACTTTCTTGATCAATTGAGATATTGGAGAATTCATCAATGGTGTGTAGAAATATCTGTAGCTCTAGATCATCACTAAAGACTTGTCAGTGCTTTATGTTGTCTGTTATGGTTGTTCTATGTCTGATTTCCACATGACATTTAATATTTGGGCCAGTGGGAGGCCTGAAAGTGCTGGAAGCTAGGGCCAAAGAATATGCCTTCTGATTCTGTTCTCTGGGAATGAAAGAAATGTTAAATGAAAGAGAGAAATTATCAATTATATCCCATACCTCTTTCATATATTGCTTGAGCCTCTGTTTCTTAGCCTGATAGATGTTCCTTACTTGATTTATGATTAACTTAGAATCACCAAAAACTGCTACACAATCAATGGCCATGTCTTTGGCAACCTTCAATCCCAACACCAGAGCTTCATATTCAACTATATTATTAGTAGTTTCAGACTCCAGCTTATAAGAGAGGGTTATTACCTCTTCTGAAGGGGAATTGAGGAGTATACCTGCACCTGATCCTTCTCTTGATGAAGAGCCATTGAAATACATCTTCCATACTTTGTTTTGTTGACCTGTCAATGGTTAATCCTTACATTATCTTACTGACATTTCAGGTTCATCATCATTTAAATGAAAGACATATGAGCCAATATCATCCTCAACAACATAAATTGGGTGATTTCTTGGGTTATGATGGTCACTGAAAATGTAGGCTAGCCTTACCTCTATGTATATCCTCCTATGTTCTCTTCCAAACATAGGGATGGTGACATAAGTAAGGTCCATTTGCAATGATCCTCCAACCTTCTTAGCCCAGGTTCTGGATAAGATCTTACCAAAATTTGGGGGAATGTCAGCCACCACAATGTCCATCACTACAATCTTCATGGGTAACTGTGCAAAAGAAACCACCATATCCTTTATCAGTACGAGACATTTTACTTTCTTAGAATCAAAGGAGTACAGGTCCTGGTAAGGTTTGGTGATACCCATACCTAAATCTTCCATAACAACTTTGGGAATGACATTGTGAGAGGCTCCTGAGTAAATAAGACAATAGTGCAAGATATTATCATGGAAATTCAAAGAAATATAGAATGGAGGAGAAGCATCAGAGCCATCCTCAATTCGTGGACCCATAGTAATGAATGGGTTTTCATCCTGCAAACTTATTACATCAGAGGATACACTAGGATAATTTGGTTGTGAAACTTTCATGATACACCTTTTGAAAGGTTCATTCTTCATCAATTCTATCAAAGGCATAGGGATATTGATCTTACTCAACTCATGTTCTAGGTTGAAAGAGGTTGGTGGCCTATCAAATTCCTTTATTTCAAGGACTATATGCTTAGATGAGGGAGGTGTCTGAGCTTTAGATGAAACACCTTTACTTGGATTTGGCTTGGGAGGAACTTCAACTTGTTTATTTTGATCAGAGGTAGTGGCTTTGGGAGCCCCTGCTATTGTCCTTAGATCATATTTATTCTTGGGTTGGACTTGAATAACTCCATCTTCCCCTATCTGATTATCAAACTGATTTGACAGTTGTTCTACCTCATATTATTTTTGTGTTAAATGGATGGTATAATAATTTATTTCATTCAAAAGCACAACATTGGCATCCACAACATCATTGTCTGCATCCATCTCCTCAATCTGTTTTTTTTGGAAAGGAGGCACTACCCTTTGATCATCAACATTTCTCCTTTCTCTCTACATTATTTGAGGGGCATCATTAGGCCTTCTGAACTAATTTTGATTTCTATTACCAACCCCTTGAAAAGCTCTGCTTGGTTGTTTAGATTCCCACTTCAGCTTAGTTATTTCAAAATTCAGATCCTTCAAAGTTTTGGTCATTTCATCAAGTCTTGGATAAGATGTGGCTAAGTTAGAGGAGGCAAGGGAATCCTTTCTTTGTTTTTTATTATCTTTATCAGATCTGGTCTTTAATCTGTTTGATGCCGAAATATTAGATTCAACCTCAACGGCTTCTTCCTGCATGGACAAAAGTGTGGTTTATCTTCTCTCTCTCGGGAGGAGGGATAACTATGCATAAAATGCATTGGCATAAGTGATATTGGCAGAGGCTTCAATTGGTTTGATCTCATATGGGATTCTACCATACATCTTATTGAATCTCTTGGTGAATTCTGAAATAGATTCACCATTTTTTCTCTTTAGGGCCCCAAACTCAGTGATGTAGTAGAGATAATATCTCCTATCTCCCCATTGTGTTATGAAAGTTTCATCCAATGCCTCAATATCTACAATGGAGGCTGGAGGAATACCACTGAACCACTTTCTAACTTCCCCATCTAGACTCTGTATAAACAACCTCATCCACACATCTTCATAATCAATGTTAAAATTATTTGCAAAGCTGTAAAACACTACCAGATGTTCCTCAATAGTTACATCACCTTCCCCATTATATCTTGGTAAATATTTCATGTAATCTATGGCTGGGAGTGCATGTAAGCCTATAGGTATAACTAGGGGTGCATATTTGGCAGCGATTATGACATCCATCCTATTAACGTCCATGGTTTGAATAATAGGAATCTAAGGATTTATGGGAGATACAGGGGTGGATGCAGGACTGGATGATGAGGTAGAATCAATATTTGGATATGTCTGAGCTCCTTTGGAATTATGATTCTTATGGATAGAAAATTCAAGCTTCTTTTGATTATGATTAGACGTATTCTCTTGGTGTGCAGTTTTTCCCTTGAGGGGGGAAGTATATCTTTGAGCTACAGTGGATTTTCTTAGTTTCCTTTCTGGCTCAGAGACTACTGTATCCTTCTCAGGGTTAGTATGAGCCTTGGTGGATTTGTTGTGATTAGATCTAGATTTGTTGAATCCGTTTCTGGGAACCAGTATTTCTTCCTTAGGTTTTACTCAATGGAGTCACCAGGTGAAAGATGGTAGTCTATCTGTGTCTGAAATTTGTTCACCATCAAAGGTCAGAGCTAATCAATGTCATTCTCCCAGGGAAAGATATTTCGTTACTCCATTCCCCGACAACGGTGCCAGAAGATGTTGGTCCTAAGGTCTGCACCTGACTGCTAAAGGGCCAAGCTAGTCCACCTGAAGTTGTAATGATTGTTTTTTTACAAGTAGGTTTTATTGGTAATCTTAAGGACATGTTTTCAAAGATGGTGCTCTATTAAGACATGACATACAATGTAAAAGTAGGTTCTCCTTTGCTAAACCACTCTCAAGAGAGACTTTTGAGAGTTTCTCATGTAATGGAGAGTTTGGACAATTTTCTCTTAAGCTAGTAGGAAATGATGAAACAATAATGCTCTATGTAATTTATAGAAGGTTAGAAAAAATGTTAGTCATTAAGAGCACACAATTTTTTTCTCATTAATACTATAACTCTTTGAAAGAAAAGATAAATCAAAAGGCCAAATTACTCTAAAATTGCAGTTAAAATGATCTATTCTTTAATAAATATTTCTTAATAGTTAATGAAATTGGATATGCATAAGCATTGTTCTATCAAGATGTAACACTGAATAGTACAATGGTTTTACTTCACTACTAATATCCTGTTGGTATCACAATAAGCTCATAATGATTACAATAGTGTTACACTTTCACACTTGTATTATCTAGCACATGTTAATTAATCTAGGAGTCAAACATGCAAACAAACTTTCTCACAAAGAAGCACTAGTTGGTGATGGAATCCAACATCGCAGGATCGATGCACGAAGGGGTTGAGTTTCGGCGGGTGGGAAAGTTACATTGACAACCTTCTTGACGAAATAACGCCCTGGTGCAAGTTACCTCACCGAGTAGTGGGAAACCCTCCAAGGAGTCTGAGTGAGTCTAGCCAACATCGATCCTAGGTACAACACCACCTTCCATGTGTTGTCACCTTGGGTAGGAAGTCTAAAATATTATGGCCTCTATGGTACCACCTACTATATGAAAGCAGAAGGGGGACAGTCGACAATCGACACCAAGATCAACAAATCAAGTTTGATTACTCTGTTGGCTCCAATGTGACCTCGTGCTTGATTCTTATGTTAGAAGGGCTTCCCAAAGTCAGTGATATAGAAACTAGATTTCACTCCATGACTCAAAGATTTATGTTTTTTTAGCATATTTGGAAATTTATTCTCACAATCCTATTCCAAATCTCTACACCTAGTCTAAGATGGGTTTGAAAAGCCCTAGAAAAGTTTCTAGATAAATTTTAATTAGCACTTGATTTTAGGTTGTTGTTAATCAAAGGAGTGGTCGTTAAACCGATGGTGTTTCGACTCGACTCTTTAATCCATGGAAGAGGAAAATGAAATGCAAGAATTTCAACTTCGATGAAAACTAGATGTGGGAAGGAGCAAGAGGTTTTAAGAAAAGAAATAATTTCTTGATAGATTACTATGTGTGCATTGATAATGTCAAAACATATGAGCTAATTATCCAGATAAATGGAAGCAAAATGACCCAAATTTTAAAAATACCATGCAAATGTCATAGTTCACTTAGTACACCTATACAACATTGAATCAAATGTTATAATTTCTAATATAGTAAAATTTTATGATTATAGAGACCACCATACACATCTTAAATACTCATAAGGATCACAGGGGCTTCACCTTGTTGACCAATATCTTATCATGTTCATTCATAAATGGGGTTTTTTAATTATGAACCCATATGTTGTGAATAAATGTGTTTGCGTCAAACACTGAAAAGAACAATGTAATAAAGAAAAAATGATACAAATCCTTGTAGGGCATTAGTGAGACAATTGCAACAAAAATTGAAAAAATATTGAAGTTGTTGATGGATCTATTGGAATTGATGAGAAAATCCTCTGTCCTTGATTTTCGCAGTGGTTCATAGGCCTAAGGTGTTGGCTCAAAGCCTTTACATTAAGCTCTAATCATGATACTAGGGTTTTAGGTAGCTTCTTGTGAAGTTTTTGTTGTTTTGAGGGTTTTTTTATCCCACACACCTTATTGAATGTATGTGGGGGATATATGTTTGGGGTATATTGTTGGAGAACGACAAACATCAAACCCCCTTTGGAATATTAGTAGTTTGTGGTTTGAGAAAATTTGGTGGTAGTGAGCACTCTTGAGTAGAATCGATCTTGCCTTGATTGTTATGGATAAATTTTCTCTAGTCAAGGAGGATCAAGATCTTGACCACTATAGTTTTGTGCAACACAAAAGAGATATTGATGGGGGTGGTGAGCATAATATTTAATTGGAATAATAGAATTGAATTTTAGTTTACTTTTTTACCTCATCATTGGTGTTGGGTGCCCTTTATTTTGGTAGTGGTTCATATGCCTAAGGTGTTGGCTCAAAGACTTTACATTAATCTCTAAGCATGATACTAGGGTTTTAGGTAGCTTCTTGTGATTTTTTTGTTGTTTTGAGGGTGTGTTTATCCCACACGCCTTATTTAATGTATGTGAGGGCTACATGTTTGGGGTATATTGTTAGGAGAATGGAAAAGATCAGACCCCCTTTGGTATATTAGTAGATCATCCCTTTGGCATATTAGTAGTATGTGGTTTGAGAAAATTTGGTGGTAGTGAGCACTCTTGAGTAGAATCGAGCTTGCCTTGATTGTTATGGATAAATTTTCTCTAGTCCAGGAGGATCAAGATATTGACTACTATATTTTTGTGCAACACAAAAGAGATATTGATGGTGGTGGAGAGCATAATATTTAAGGATTGAAATAATAGAATTGAATTGTAGTTTATTTATTTTACCTCATCAATGGTGTTGGGTGCCCTTTATGGTAGTGGTTCACAGGCCTAAGGTGTTGGCTCAAATCCTTTTCATTAAGCTCTAAGCATGATATTAGGATCTTGGGCAGCTTCTTGTGAATTTTTTGTTTTTTTGAGGGTGTGTTTATCCCACACATCTTATTGAATGTATGTGGGGGCTAGATGTTTGGGGTATATTGTTAGGAGAACGAGAAACATCAGACCCCCTTTGGAATATTAGTATATCATCCCTTTGGCATATTAGTAGTATGTGGTTTGAGAAAATTTGGTGGTAGTGAGCACTCTTGAGTAGAATCGAGCTTTCCTTTATTGTTATGGATAAATTTTCTCTAGTCCACGAGGATCAAGATCTTGACTACTATAGTTTTGTGCAACACAAAAGAAATATTGATGGGGGTGTTGAGCATAATTTTTAAGGATTGAAATAATAGAATTGAATTGTAGTTTATTTTTTTTACCTCATCAATGGTGTTGGGTTCCCTTTATTTTGGTAGTGGTTCATAGGCCTAAGGTGTTGGGTCAAAGCCTTTACATTAAGATCTAAGCATGATACTAGGGTTTTAGGTATCTTCTTGTGAGTTTTTTGTTGTTTTGAGGGTGTGTTTATCCCCCACACCTTATTGAATGTATGTGGGGGATAGATGTTTGGTATTTTCTCATAGAAATATTGCTCCCTTGCACATCAATGAAGTTTTTTTAAGGGACAAATTAGTTGACATACGGTCACAACTCTCTCATTGTCATTTTTGTTTTCTTCATTGATGGTGTTGGGTTCCCTCTATTTTAGTAGTGGTTTGTAAGATGTGTGGAAAACCTTGGGAATTTACAATAATGAATGGGATACTAATGATCCCAAGATTGAAATATAAAATGGAGAATGTGAACATTTTCATGGCATGTTTCAAGATTAAAATACCAGAAGACTTAAAAGAAGAGCAATAATACCATGTTGAATTGATTTTTGACCTCCTTCTCCTCACATGTAGGTTTCAAATGGCGTTCCCTCCTCCTCCTCTATCCGACATGCCCTCGATCTTGGTCTTCTCCTTATGTTCCCTCCTCTCTTCCCTCGACCTCCTTCTTATTATCCTCATGTGCAGGTCGAATTTCTTCTCGTCCTCCATGTTCCCTACTCTTTGCCCTCATCCTCCTTCTCCTTCTCCTACCACATAGGTCAACCTCCTTCTCCTCCTCTGCATTCCCTCCTCTCTGCCCTCGACCTCCTTCTCCTTCTCTTTCTCCTCGCATTCCCTCCTCTCTACCCTCGACCTCCTTCCCCTCCTTTGTGTGCCCTCCTCTCTGTACTAACCTCCTTCTCCTCCTAGCTTGTGTGGGTTGAAATGTACTTTTTTTTTTTTTTCAAACTTATGTTTTGTTATTTGTTTTTTTTTTCGGTATTTTTTTGTTTTTGTTTTTATTATAGTTACATAATATATATATATATATATATATTATAATTTTTAAATTGTATAATATATATAATTTATAATTTATATATATTATATATCATATAATATATAATTTATAATTTATATAATATATAAATCAATCAAATAATGGTTTTAACGTGAGTAAGGGAAATGGTTTTTGGCCTTGAATCATGTTCTTGGAAAGAAGACCCATCATCGATGTGATAAGCCTTGGAATTGGGCCCATATCACAATATATACCAAGACAAAGATGTTATCATAAGGGTATGCCATGTAGTCTAGTGTTGATGCATGGCCCATCTACCTTAAATATAGCATTTAGAAACCAATTAGTCCCTAAATTTTAGCACCAAGGCACTTCTTATGTTGAGAGGCCTATCCTTGGTGAACCAAATATTATAATATATCCCACTCTTGGGACATAATTACTTCTATAAGGGATGTTTCATGGTTCAAGTACTTGTGCATGGTCCATGTGCCTTAGATGATACCTTATGAAAGGCATGTGTCATGGTTTAAGGTGCTATGCATGGCCTACAATCCATAGAAGCATCGTTTAGGGCCTAAGCCCCTTGTTTTGTACCTTGAATGTTGTCATGGTAAAAATAGAAGTCATTAGCATCTCAAATAATTGTTTACGAGGGAGAATAGACGTGTTTATGGTTTTCAAAACCTTAGAATTATACATCTATACCACCCTTGGGAAATTGTTACCTTATGAAAGGCACGTGTCATGGTTTAAGGTGCTATGCATGGCCTACAAGCCATAGAAGCATCGTTTATGGCCTAAGCCCCTTGTTTTTCACCTTGGATGTTGTTACATGACCATGTTCTCTTTGACCCCTTTAAGAATTACGAGAGTTAGAATTTAGAGTTTATAAGTGTTACAAGTTATACATGTTAAGGGTTAGGATGTAGGAGTTAAGGGTTAGGAATTATACCTATTAGCGGTTAGGGGTTATAATATTTATAAGATATAATGCTTAGGGGTGGTTTTTGTTGGTTTTAGGGGTTATATAGGTTATTAGGGATAGTTATAGGCTATCTTGGTTAAATATTAATGACAATATTGATTAATATTGATAGAACTTAGGGATTACTTGTTAATGTTTTCTATTTATAATTTTTAGTGGCTAGGTGTTATAGGTTGTATGGGTAACTAGTTTAAGGCTGGTGAAGGGTGATATAGGTTAAGAATAAAGGCTGATGATTATTATTATAAGGGTTAATAATGGGGTTTAAATGAGTCAGGGGTTAAATTTCTTAGGGGATATGGGAATTGGGGTTTATATGATATTGGAAATTATAAGGTTTAATAATTATATAGGTAATGTATTATAGAGGTTAGGAATTATATTTGATAGTGGTGATAATGATTATGAGTGATGTTCATTATAGGGGTTAAGGGTTATATATTTTAAGGGTTATAATGGTGATAATTGTTAATGGCCATAATATTTTTAAGGGTTTGGTATAACGGGTTATTCAGGGTTCATATTTATCCATTATAACCACCAACCCCAAAACCCCGAAACTTTACCACCATTGATCCTTATAACACATAATGCATACCATGTAACCCCTATAACCCATATTATTGTTGTTGTGTAGTCCATATAACCCTGAAACACTACCCCCTAAAACACCCAATTGGTAACATATATCCCCTAAATCTTACAAACAGTCTATCCATGTAAAATTTCGATGTATACAAATAGTCTAACCATGTCAAATTTTAGTGCATCATGTACTCTAGCCCTAGTACAATATCTTTTAACAGTCTTTTCCTTTAAAATTTGACCGAGAAAATTAAAATGAAATGAGGACGAGATGGGTCGATATATAGAGTGGGTGTGTGAGTAATATTTGAGTCTGGAAACCCTTCCATATCGTCAAGGCATGCGAACAATCTATCCATGTCAAATTTCAGTGCATACAGAAACATTTTGAAAGAATTTCAATGTTGGCCCCATTCACAGGTTAATGTTTCCCAACATGTACTCTAGCCCTACTACAATGTCTTTTAGTTGTTTCCTTTAAAATACGATCGATACGCATGACATCCCCACATATAGTACTGCAAGGGAATGCAATAACATTGATAAAGAAGTACTTGATTAATCACAAAAACTTCAATATCAGTTATTTATTTTCTTTGTTTTTTTCTCTCATCTAAGTACTCTTTTTCTCCATAAAGAATATTAGTACAAAATCATTATTTAAATACAAAATCTTATTTATTTCCTTCTTCTCGCCAAGAACAAAATCATGGGCCTAATTGGAACGATGTTACTTTTGAACGACATAGACGATGAATATAAAGAGTGGGTGTGTGTTGGCACAAGGGCAGACCCAAGCTCCAGTTCCAAGAGCGCACCAACAAGCCCTAGCTACTGGCCCTTTCTGCAGCACCTGCGAAGTAGATGCAGTCTCACTCGAAGCAGCTATGAGGGGTTTGGAGGATAGAGATGTCTACAACCAAGGGAATATCAAGTGGTTCTTATTACAACAACAACACAACATGCATCTATCATTCAAATAACTAGATCTATCCTTCACAACTATAGATCTAATCTAATATAATAATGCATATAACAATATAACAATGAAGAAGCTCAAAGAAACAATCACACACACAACAACAAATGTACATGGTTCACCCTCTCTCTAGGGCTACATCCACATAACTGTGCTTATGGTATATTAAGATAAATCTTACAGTTATGATCTGTGCTCTTAGCCCATAGATCCTCTCTCTCCTTCTCTCTTTATTTCCCCCTTCCTACACACCCAGCTGTAGGACTTGATCTTCACACCCAACTGAAGATCTTACAATACCAGAAGGATCTCTCTCTCAACACTTCTCTCACCCTTAATACAATATTCTCCTAATGAACAATGATCAATAACAAGGCTGAATTATAGTACCGACCCGACCTAGGTCCTTTCGACTTCTATTTGTACATTACAATCCTTTACTGACATCCTCAGGTCAAAACCTAGGTGTTAAAACCATAATTAAAAAAACCCTAGGTTGACTTGACCCGCTTTTTCCAGGCTTTGCCAGCCTGTCTTTCCTTATTCATCTCTCAGTGATCCAAAGCATCCAATGTTGGATTTTTTTCACTTCCTGAGTCATCCTCGGTCAATCTTCCTTGCTAATCTATCATCCTCAATCTCCTCATCCAACGGCTTTCTTTTCCACACTTCGCTCCATCTTTTCTGTTATTTTTCTCACTTCAACCCAGTGACAATCACTGTGTATCCCACCAAGTTTGCTTTTTACCTTTTCTTCCTTGTTCTTCACTTCCTTCCATAACCAAGGGCCAACAGGCCCCCAAAACTCACCTATGACTTGTCCGAAGGCACTTGAGATCTGATCCTCTTGTCTTGCTTCGACTTTCGACTACGCAGTGCAGCCCTTGCTTTCTACTTTATGCCTCCTTTCCATCCTTGTGCAGACTGTCTTTTATGTGTCTGGTGCCCAGTTTCAACTACACCTAGTACTTGGACCCTTGTCTTCTTGATTCTACTGACATATGCAAGGCAGCTGGTTTTCATAGTACAACTTCAGCCAACTCCCATTCACCAAGCCTTCCTTCCAGTCTCCTTTCAATGTCTTCAACTACGCAACTCCTCCTTCTATAACATAGACAATATCATATGGTCCAAGCCAATGCATTTTGAACTTCCCAGGGTGTTTGGTAAACTTATTGTCATATACCAGCACTAATTCACCTTGCTTGAATATCTTCTTCTTGATGTGTCTGTCATGGTAGGCCTTTTCTCATTCCTTCTGAATTTGTTGATGGAAGCCTGCAATGAATCTGTCTTCTTCTATTTCAACCAACTGTGCTAGCCTCTCATGAACAGTGCCAGTATCATCCATGTCTGTAAATGCAGAAATTATTAAGCTTGGTACCAAGTACTCCATTGGGAAAACAGCTTCAAGACAATAAACCAACTTGAAAGGGGTCTGCATTGTTAATTTTTTGCAAGTGGTTCTATAAGACCAAAGTACTACTAGTACTCTTAAATCCCAGTCATCCCTATTCACACTGCAAATCTTTTTCAATGTTGTCTCCAAGATCTTGTTGAATGCTTCAACCGTTTTGTTTGCTTGTGGATGGTAAGGTGTACTCTTCTGATGGTGGACTACAAACTCTTCAGTCAGGGCTTCAACTGTCTTATTGATGAAATGTGTACCTTGATCACTCATAAGGACCTTAGGGCATCCAAACCTGGTTATTATGTCATCAAATATAAAATGCGCAGTTGTAGCTACACTACAATCCTTGACTGCTCTTTCGTCGGCCCATCTAGTCAGGTATTCTATTGCAGTGATAATATACCTTGCTCTTGTGCGCTTTCCTGGTGGGTTTATAGGTCCCACGAAGTCAATGTCCCATTTTTCAAATGTTTGTAGGGTCATCTATGGTGCTAATGGAATCTCGTCTCTTCATGATGGTTTTCCAACTCGCTGGCATACATCGCATGCTCTGGTATATTCTTTAGCATCTCTGTGTAACATAGGCCACCAAAGGCCAGCTCACAGAACCTTCTGCGCAGTTGCTTTTCCTGCGTAATGTCCTCCTGCAATGCCTTCATGAGCTTCTTCGAGGATCATAGGGTGCTCTGCCTCCATCACACATCTTCTTAGTATCTTTTCAGGTCCCATTTTACATAGCTGACCAACTATCAGTGAAAAATCTGTAGTGCGCACCACTAGTTGTTTCTTCCGAGGAATCATGTACTCTCCTAGAGCCATTCCTGTTGACATGAACTGGGATATTTCTGCGAAGTGGTCATCAATATTTATAATGGCGAGAAGTTGTGCATCTAGTAGTGTATCCTCCAGACTGGTAGGTTCTTCGCCATGCTCCAACCTCGACAGGTGGTCTAGGCCTTTGTTCATTTTTCCTGGCTTAAGTATGATCTCAAAATCATACTCCTAAAATAGCAGAAGCCATCTACAAATTCGCCCCCCCAACACTGGCTTTTTGACTAGGTACTTCAGTGCAAAGTGATCAATAAACATTTTAAAGTGTCCTCCCAACAAGTAGTGGCGAAATTTCTGCAATGCATACACCATGGCTAGTCCCTCTCTTTCTGTAGTAGTGTAATTGATTTCAACTGTGGATAACTTTCTGCTGGAAAATGCTAATGGATGATCAATGTCCCCTTCTCTCGGTTGTGCCAGTACTGCTCCTAATGCAATGGAGGATGCATCAACATGCACATGAAATTCCTTGCTCCAGTCCGGAAAGACTAGAATAGACGCAGTTACCATCTTTTGTTTCAGTGTGTCAAAGCTCTGCTGGCATTCTTCTGTCCAACCAAACTAACAGTCTATCTTTAATAACTTCTCCATTGGCGCAGTAATCTGAGCATATCCTTTGATAAATTTCCTATAATAGCTAGTATGTCCTGGCATAGTGCCCAGTTGTTTGACTTAAGTAGGTGGTGGCAAATCAACTATAATTGCAATCTTGGATGGATCCACCAACAATCCTTGCTTGCATACAATATGTCCTAATAATACTCCAAATGGTGAGAAGAAGATGCACTTCTTCAAATTTAAGGCAATTTGACACTGCCTTCATTTATCCAGCATTAGACTTAGACATTCAATATGATTTTTCAACAAACTAAAAACAGTCCAGTCATCAAAGTATGCTTCTAAAAACTTATGCAAAAATTCTTTGAACACTTCAACCACCACCCTGGAAAAGATGGTTGGGGCATTCTTCAATCCAAATGGAATTACTGTATATTGGTAGGATCCCCACTCTATGGAAAACTTAGTCTTATGACGGTCATCCTTGGCGATGCGGATCTGATGGTATCTTGAAAACCCATCTGTAAAAGAATATACTTCTTGGCCTCCCACGTTATCCAATACTTCATCTGTGAATGGTGTAGGGAAAGGATAATGTAGACAAGCATCATTTAGCTTCCTGAGATCTACACAAATCCTGATCTCACCTGTCTTTTTATCTTGCACTACCATGGGGCTAATCCACTCTGACTCTTCGATAGGTTCAATAATCCTTGCTTCCAGCATTCTGTCGAGCTCAATCTTCACTTTTTCCTTATATTTTGGATTCAATCTGTAGGGTCTTTTCTTGACTGGCTTCACATCTGGTTTCAAAGTTATTATCATCTCTCCCATAGGTCCTTTGATTCCCTTCATATCAATGAACTTGGTCGGGAACAAGTCCTGATACTCGTGCAATAATTCTGTGATTTTGTCAGTGGTAGCAATGTCCCAGTAATCTCCGATATTGGCAAGATTTGGTGTCTCCTTTGTCCCAATATTGACTTTCTTTATCTTTATCATCTTTCCAATGAATGGCAGTTCAACTCTTGATCCTTCCACATCTCTTTGACCCTCTGTTTCTGTGATATTCACCTTCCTTGGATCATCGTCTTTGTCGACATTAATGTTGTAGCAGATCTGTAGTTTCTGGAGGGGCGCAGTCCATTCATCCTATTCTTGCTCCAAAGGGAGGCCAGATGCCTCCTTAAATAATTTTTGTCTCACCATCTGTAGTGCTTGATATACTGAAGGAAATTCACTTTCAAACAAAAAGGTGGTTATAAAATTCTGGATCATACCTTCCCATTCCAAGGTGACGATGCACAGCTCTTCTTGAAGGTATCAGTTAATCAGGGTGGTATCCAGCGTATTGATAAATCTGTGTACCCATTGTTCTCTAGGAATGTCACTCCAGGCCTCTTCACATCTTCGTACATGGTCCCTTGGGCAGCTTCGACCTGTGTACCTTGCTTCGAAGCTTCCTACTTGTGTTGAAAACTGCACTGTCATCAAAGTTCGACATTGTGTCTAGTCTGTAATATTTCTTTTATGTGTCCCCCACCATCTTGCTGGTGTGGCTTTCATGGCCTCATCCATTGCCAACAGCCTCTATTGTGTTGGTACACTTGTCTCAAATTCTGATAAAAAGTTCTCTAAGGGTTTCAGCCCATCAAATGTGGGTAGATTACTCATTGTTGTGTCAATCCATCAAACTTCTCTGGTTATCCTAGCACATATTCTTGTAGATACTTCGTACATATGGTTCTTCTAGTTCTCCAATGCTTCTTTTGAGTTGGATGAACATGTGTTTTCACTTCACCAACTCAGATTCCCATTAGCTGTAGGGTTGATATAATCCTACTGTCTGGCTGTTAATTTGTATATGTTTTCCAGTTCAAATGCATGATCCTCTTCTCTCATAGGTTCTATATATCGTGGACCCTCATATGGATCTAAAGGTGCAATGACCCTAAGGCCAGCTTTCTCAAATGTCATGCGTCTTTTCTTTAGATAAAAAACAGTGGAATTGTCGAAGGCCCAATCAATTCCTAATAATGCAGGGTAAGGGAAACTATCATCAACAATTTCAATTACCTCAAAATCTGCAAAGGTTCTTACTCCATCAATGTCCACTGGGACATGCTCTAATAATCCAAACGGGCTGACAACATTCTGATTAGCCATGCAAATCCTGATATGGGAATATATCAGCTTGGGTTTTCCCATCAGTGCCCAAGTCTACTTTGTCATGACATTGACCTCTGACCCTAAGTCGAGGACCACATAGTCTATCTCATACTCTCCTATCTGAGTATTCAAGTGTAATTCTTTATTTGTCCTCTTTTTTCCAATTTGGTGCACTTCCCTATTCAGTAAGGGGTCTATATTTCCTAGCTCATACTGCTTTATTAAACCTTGTAATTCTTGTACAATGCCTTTATCTTGAATCAACTTAACACAAGTGTACAAAAATTCCATGAGTTTGCTTACCTATTTCCCTTCTATTGGTGATGCAGATGGATCAAATGCCTGAGGCATGCCATATTCTTTGATTTCTGGTTGTCTCTTTGATGAATATCCTTGATCTCCTTTGAAATCTTTTCTTGCCTCCTCAAATATCTGTCTTTCTTTCTTAGCATCGAACGTTGGGGTATTTTCTGTAGCTTTCCTAACTCCGTGGTCATTTTTAGTCTTTCCTTGGGATGCTTTGTCTTCTCTTGTAGCAACTTCTCCTCGAGTGATAAGAACAACTCTAGGATCTGTTCTGCAAGGTTCATCATATATTAGTTGTACTTGTGGGTTCTATTGAGGTCCTCGTCTTTCCTGAAGTTTAGCTAGCAGCACAGGGCATTCCTCTATGACATGCTCGAAGGAGTTACAGTAACTACAGGTTGTGCAAGGATTCTGACAATCCCTTGCTAAATGTCTTGGCTGTGCGCAGTTGTAACAGATTATTTGTCCTCGGCCTCGGCTCATACGTCCTCCTCGTCCTCGTCCTCTATAGCCATCATGAGGAGTGAAATTTCCTCTCCCCGGAGAGTTGTACTACAGAGTGTTTCCTTCTTGTTGTACTTCTCCTTGAATCTTGTATATGCCTCTTGACCTTTCATGCATGAGATCATAAGCTCTACAATCTTGATCATCATGCCCCACTGATTTACAAAATGTACAATACAAGTTTGTGGGTGTCTAAACATACTTTTGCATGTAGTAGCACTCACCTGGGCGATGCATATTTCTGCATACATCGCACTAGGGTAGGTTAACTTGCTTTAGGGGGCTCAATGCCTCTGATTCCAAGTACTCATGAAATAAGGGACAATGTTCCTTATCATGGCCTTCAGATATGCATCTTACACACCAGATATCTTCCCTTTTGTCTTTTCCCTTATCTTTCTTCATATCCTCGACCTGTAAAGACAAACTAGTTAGCTGGCTCATGATTTGGCTAATGCCTAAGCTATATTGTCCCATCGGTGTTGATTCAAGCTTCATGGAAATCTCCAAAGATTCTGCCTGAGATGCAATATTTTGTTGCATCAGAGGGACTCTTATGTGTGGTAACAACGTAGTGATGAACCATTCTTTTTTCTTTTCATCAGGGATCTGAAAAGTTAACCAACCTGTCAGGGTCTTGAACCTATGGTCGAACTCCCAAACAAGTTCTACTACCTTTTGTTTAATCTCTTTTAGTTCTGTAATACATTGTGACTTCGACTTAGGTTTCTTAAACTCTACAATCAGCGCATTCTTGATCTTATTCAGGGGCTTAGGCTATGCCAATCCTTGGACAAGTTTCATGTACCAGCTCAGTGCATGGTCCCTTAGCATAGTGTTGAGCTGGGTTCTCTTGATAACTTCATCAGTGATACTTTTAATATTCCATACGGCATCACACAGAAACCAATGTTGATATGGATCTTCAGATCCATCTCCTCTAAATATAGGGAGTCTCATTTCATCTTCCATAGAGATGACTAGGGTTCTTTTTTGAGTAGATGTTGAGCTACTAGTAATAGTACTCTGAAGACTCTGGTGGTTCTAGCTATTCTGACTGCTAAGTATTGTTGGGACGACATGAGGATTAATGTTACTTACTTCAGTAGTCCGTGCAGTTCCTAAGGTTTCTGGCTCACTTTGGCACAGTTCTTTAGCTTCCCCTCCTTCTATTCTAGCGGGATCTGGATGATCTTCATTGGTTAGATCTACCTCTTCTCCACTATAGAAACCCTCTTCTCCGTAGTTTTTCTTAAACAAGTTCTCAAGGTGAACTCCTCAGAATAATTTCCCACTACGCGTATGTCCTGCTTCTGTGTCGCTGTCGCTGTCCGAGATCTTGAACATTAGCCTTTTCAGGTCCGACCAGTCTACTGTATCTTCAAGATGTGGTTTTCATGCAAGAGCATCTTGATTCTTAGATTCAATAAGTGCAAACACTTTCCTCTAGGTCCTTCGAAAATGTATCTCTCAGCTTGGTTGTACGATTTTGTTCTGTCAACAACAAACTTGGTGATATAACCTCCAATGGTACTATCAAACCAGTGATTTACTGCCCTAGATACAACATTGTCGACTCTCTTGACCTTATGGATCAATGCTGGTGTCCAAACCAAAGGAGGTATAGATTTGATTTCAAACTGTGTGTCAGTTAACCTAGCCAACCACTCATGTAGCTCCTGATGGATTCCTCCAAAGAAGATCTCATGAATGTCGATGAAGATGTATATTTGTAGCTAATCTTCAGTAGTGAGTTTAGGGTTCTTGTTCTGGGCCATATATGATTTTAGGGGCTAAATTTCGCTCATGGGCTAATTTTCCATGGTTTTTCCAAAAACGCGATTCGCTATTGTAAAAATGATTCGCCCAAATTCTATAGGATAAAATTATTTTACCTTAAAAATCGCCAAAAATTTATAAAAACTATATAAAATCCTTAGAAATTTGAATATTTTTACAAAGATATTGCCAAAGATTTATAGTTGGCATATAAAGGATTAGTAAGATTCGCCTAGGTTTCTACATTTTAAAATAAATTTCCATCCTTAAAATCAACCCTGTTCTGGGCTTTAGCGAAGTCCTTCTCTTGATCCTCTATCCACTTATGGATCTCTATCTTCGATGGGAACCACTTTGACATTCCCTTAAAAGGATTCTTGTCCCGGCAATGGAACCATTTGTTAGCACAGGGGTAGACCTAGGGTTCAACTCCAAGAGCGCACCAACAAGCCCTAGCTACTGGCCCTTTCGACAACACCTGTGAAGCAGATGCAGTCTCACCTAAAACAACTATGAGGGGGTTGCAGGATAGATATGTCTACAACCAGGGGAATATCAAGTGGTTCTTATTACAACAACAACACAACATGAATCTATCATTCAAATAGCTAGATATATCCTTCATAGTTATATATCTAATCTAATACAGTAATGCAGATAACAATATAACAATGACAGAGCTCAAAGCATCAATCACACACACAAAAACACATGTATGTGGTTCACCCTCTCTCTAGGGATACGCCCACAAAACTGTGCTTATGATATATTAAGATAAATCTTATAGTTCTGATCTGTGCTCTTGGCCCATAGATCCTCTCTCTCCTTCTCTCTTTCTCTCCCTCTTCCTGCGCACCCAACTGCAGAACTTGGTCTTCGCACCCAGCTGAAGATCTTACAATAGCAGAAGGCTCTCTCTCTCAGCACTTCTCTCACCCTTAATACAATATTCTCCTAATGAACAATGATCAATAACAAATCTCAACTACAGTACCGACCCGACCTAGGTCCTTTTGACCTCTTTTTATACATTACAACCCCTTACGAATAGCCTCAGGTCGAAACCTAGGTGTTAAAACCCTAATTACCAAAACCCTAGGTTTCTAAAACCCTATGTCGACTTGACCTACTTTTTTTGGGCTTCACCAGCCTGTCTTTCCTTCTTCATCTCGTGGTGCTCCAAAGCATCCAATGCTGGCTTTTTTTCACTTCCTGAGTCATCCTCGGTCCATCTTCCTTGCTGATCTATTATCCTCGATCTCCTTATCCAACGACTTTCTTTTCCACACTTCGCTCCATCTTTTCTGTTCTTTTTCTCACTTTGACCCAGTGACAATCACTGTGTCTCCCGTGAAGCTCGCTTTTTACCTTTTCTTCCTCATTCTTCGCTTCCTTCCATAACCAAGGGCCAACAATGTGTGAGTAATATTTGAGTCTAGAAACCCTCCCATATCGTCAAGGCATACAAATAGTCTATCCATGTCAAATTTTGGTGCATACAAAAACATTTTGAAAAAATTTCAACATTGGCCCCATTCATAGGTCATTGTTGCCCATCATGTACTCTATCCCTAGTACAATGTCTTTTAATAGTTATTTCCTTTAAAATTCGACTGAGAAAATTAAAGATAAAAGCGGATGATATGGGTCTATATATAGAGCGGGTATGTGAATAATATTTGAGTATGGGAACAATTCCATATCGTTAAGGCATGCAAACAGTCTATCCATGTCAAATTTCAATGCATACAGAAACATTTTGAAAGAATTTCAACGTTGGCCCCATTCATAGGTTATTCTTTCGCATCATGTACTCTATCCCTAGTATAATGTATTTTAGATGTTTCCTTTAAAATACAACCGAGACACCTGACATCCCCGCATCTAGTAATTCAAGGGAATGCAATAATGTCGATAAAAAAGTACTTGATTAATCTCACAAGCTTCAATATAAATTATTTCGTGTATTTTTTTTCTCTCAGCTAAGTACTCTTTTTCTCCATAAAGAATATTAGTACAAAATCATTATTTAAATATGAAATCTAATATATTGCCTTCTTCTCACCACGACCAAAATCATGGGCCTAATTGGCATGATGTTGGTTTTGAATGACACAAACGATGAATATAAAGAGTGGTTGTGTGAGTGATATTTGAGTCTGGAAGCCCTCCCATATCGTCAAGGCATGCAAACAGTCTATCCATGTAAAATTTCAGTGCATACAAAAATATTTTGAAAACATTTGAATGTTGGCCCCATTCACAAGTCATTGTTTCCCATCATGTACTCTATCCCTAGTCAATGTCTTTTAATATATTTTTCCTTTAAAATTCGACCGATAAAATTAAAATGAAATGAGGACGAGATTGGTCGATATATAGAGTGGGTGTGTGAGTAATATTTGAGTCTGTAAACCCTTCCATATCATCAAGGCAAGCGAACAGTCTATCCATGTCAAATTTCAGTGCATAAAGAAACATTTTGAAAGAATTTCAACGTTGGCCCCATTCACAGGTTAATGTTGCCCATCATGTACTCTATCCCTAGTACAATTTCTTTTATCTTTTTACTTTAAAATACCATCGAGATGCATGACATCCCTATATCTAGTACTGCAAGGGAATGCAATAACGTTGATAAATAATTACTTGATTAATCGCACAAGCTTCAATATCAATTATTTATTATCTTTATTTTTTTCTCTCATCTAAGTACTCTTTTTATCCATAAAGTATATTAGTACAAAATCATTATTTAAATACGAAATCTCATGGGTCGATATATAGAGTGGGTCTATGAGTGATCTTTGAGTATAAATATGAATGAATGAACTTCTCTGGGTTTTGAGAATAATTTATTCTCTACTAAACAAGGCCAATTGTTGTGGGTGGGAATCCCTCCTATGGACTTATCATTTAAGGGATCTAATCATGCATGCAAAAAATGACCATTTCAAAGGCTTCTACTCTTTCTTATTCTCCCAACACAAAACCCCACATTCATGCAATACAAAGGTATAAATGAGATTCAATAACTCTACCTTAAGTCCTTCATTTGATGTCGATCCCTTTTCTTTCACTCGCACTTTGATTGCAAGACTCCTCCCAAAGCTTACCTGCATTCACATATGAACAAACAAAAAGCTGCGAACATGCATTTCATATACTAATTGCTAGGTTAGTTGTGACAATATGATAAAATAAACATTCAACTCGAACACATGATATGGCGGGACGGGAAAAGTATTCCTTTTTGTATTAATCTTCAAAAGAGTAAACTTACAATATGTGGTCGGCACTGCTCCTCGAAACTAGTCCTGGGCTCCTCTTCAACTGTCCTCCAACTTCTTTGCTCTATATTTCTCTTTGCACAAGGAAGGATAAAGGTTGGGACAAGGGGAGTGCTCAATTGGGTATAGTTTCTTTACTATGATTTTCCTCTTTTCAAATGGGACCCTTACCCCT
>ML780578.1:27115-53682 GCA_009831015.1 Picea engelmannii
ACAATTCAATTCTATTATTTCAATCCTTAAATATTATGCTCTCCACCACCATCAATATCTCTTTTGTGTTGCACAAAAATATAGTAGTCAATATCTTGATCCTCCTGGACTAGAGAAAATTTATCCATAACAATCAAGGCAAGCTCGATTCTACTCAAGAGTGCTCACTACCACCAAATTTTCTCAAACCACATACTACTAATATGCCAAAGGGATGATCTACTAATATACCAAAGGGGGTCTGATCTTTTCCATTCTCCTAACAATATACCCCAAACATGTAGCCCTCACATACATTAAATAAGGCGTGTGGGATAAACACACCCTCAAAACAACAAAAAAATCACAAGAAGCTACCTAAAACCCTAGTATCATGCTTAGAGATTAATGTAAAGTCTTTGAGCCAACACCTTAGGCATATGAACCACTACCAAAATAAAGGGCACCCAACACCAATGATGAGGTAAAAAAGTAAACTAAAATTCAATTCTATTATTCCAATTAAATATTATGCTCACCACCCCCATCAATATCTCTTTTGTGTTGCACAAAACTATAGTGGTCAAGATCTTGATCCTCCTTGACTAGAGAAAATTTATCCATAACAATCAAGGCAAGATCGATTCTACTCAAGAGTGCTCACTACCACCAAATTTTCTCAAACCACAAACTACTAATATTCCAAAGGGGGTTTGATGTTTGTCGTTCTCCAACAATATACCCCAAACATATATCCCCCACATACATTCAATAAGGTGTGTGGGATAAAAAAACCCTCAAAACAACAAAAACTTCACAAGAAGCTACCTAAAACCCTAGTATCATGATTAGAGCTTAATGTAAAGGCTTTGAGCCAACACCTTAGGCCTATGAACCACTGCGAAAATCAAGGACAGAGGATTTTCTCATCAATTCCAATAGATCCATCAACAACTTCAATATTTTTTCAATTTTTGTTGCAATTGTCTCACTAATGCCCTACAAGGATTTGTATCATTTTTTCTTTATTACATTGTTCTTTTCAGTGTTTGACGCAAACACATTTATTCACAACATATGGGTTCATAATTAAAAAACCCCATTTATGAATGAACATGATAAGATATTGGTCAACAAGGTGAAGCCCCTGTGATCCTTATGAGTATTTAAGATGTGTATGGTGGTCTCTATAATCATAAAATTTTACTATATTAGAAATTATAACATTTGATTCAATGTTGTATAGGTGTACTAAGTGAACTATGACATTTGCATGGTATTTTTAAAATTTGGGTCATTTTGCTTCCATTTATCTGGATAATTAGCTCATATGTTTTGACATTATCAATGCACACATAGTAATCTATCAAGAAATTATTTCTTTTCTTAAAACCTCTTGCTCCTTCCCACATCTAGTTTTCATCGAAGTTGAAATTCTTGCATTTCATTTTCCTCTTCCATGGATTAAAGAGTCGAGTCGAAACACCATCGGTTTAACGACCACTCCTTTGATTAACAACAACCTAAAATCAAGTGCTAATTAAAATTTATCTAGAAACTTTTCTAGGGCTTTTCAAACCCATCTTAGACTAGGTGTAGAGATTTGGAATAGGATTGTGAGAATAAATTTCCAAATATGCTAAAAAAACATAAATCTTTGAGTCATGGAGTGAAATCTAGTTTCTATATCACTGACTTTGGGAAGCCCTTCTAACATAAGAATCAAGCACGAGGTCACATTGGAGCCAACAGAGTAATCAAACTTGATTTGTTGATCTTGGTGTCGATTGTCGACTGTCCCCCTTCTGCTTTCATATAGTAGGTGGTACCATAGAGGCCATAATATTTTAGACTTCCTACCCAAGGTGACAACACATGGAAGGTGGTGTTGTACCTAGGATCGATGTTGGCTAGACTCACTCAGACTCCTTGGAGGGTTTCCCACTACTCGGTGAGGTAACTTGCACCAGGGCGTTATTTCGTCAAGAAGGTTGTCAATGTAACTTTCCCACCCGCCGAAACTCAACCCCTTCGTGCATCGATCCTGCGATGTTGGATTCCATCACCAACTAGTGCTTCTTTGTGAGAAAGTTTGTTTGCATGTTTGACTCCTAGATTAATTAACATGTGCTAGATAATACAAGTGTGAAAGTGTAACACTATTGTAATCATTATGAGCTTATTGTGATACCAACAGGATATTAGTAGTGAAGTAAAACCATTGTACTATTCAGTGTTACATCTTGATAGAACAATGCTTATGCATATCCAATTTCATTAACTATTAAGAAATATTTATTAAAGAATAGATCATTTTAACTGCAATTTTAGAGTAATTTGGCCTTTTGATTTATCTTTTCTTTCAAAGAGTTATAGTATTAATGAGAAAAAAATTGTGTGCTCTTAATGACTAACATTTTTTCTAACCTTCTATAAATTACATAGAGCATTATTGTTTCATCATTTCCTACTAGCTTAAGAGAAAATTGTCCAAACTCTCCATTACATGAGAAACTCTCAAAAGTCTCTCTTGAGAGTGGTTTAGCAAAGGAGAACCTACTTTTACATTGTATGTCATGTCTTAATAGAGCACCATCTTTGAAAACATGTCCTTAAGATTACCAATAAAACCTACTTGTAAAAAAACAATCATTACAACTTCAGGTGGACTAGCTTGGCCCTTTAGCAGTCAGGTGCAGACCTTAGGACCAACATCTTCTGGCACCGTTGTCGGGGAATGGAGTAACGAAATATCTTTCCCTGGGAGAATGACATTGATTAGCTCTGACCTTTGATGGTGAACAAATTTCAGACACAGATAGACTACCATCTTTCACCTGGTGACTCCATTGAGTAAAACCTAAGGAAGAAATACTGGTTCCCAGAAACGGATTCAACAAATCTAGATCTAATCACAACAAATCCACCAAGGCTCATACTAACCCTGAGAAGGATACAGTAGTCTCTGAGCCAGAAAGGAAACTAAGAAAATCCACTGTAGCTCAAAGATATACTTCCCCCCTCAAGGGAAAAACTGCACACCAAGAGAATACGTCTAATCATAATCAAAAGAAGCTTGAATTTTCTATCCATAAGAATCATAATTCCAAAGGAGCTCAGACATATCCAAATATTGATTCTACCTCATCATCCAGTCCTGCATCCACCCCTGTATCTCCCATAAATCCTTAGATTCCTATTATTCAAACCATGGACGTTAATAGGATGGATGTCATAATCGCTGCCAAATATGCACCCCTAGTTATACCTATAGGCTTACATGCACTCCCAGCCATAGATTACATGAAATATTTACCAAGATATAATGGGGAAGGTGATGTAACTATTGAGGAACATCTGGTAGTGTTTTACAGCTTTGCAAATAATTTTAACATTGATTATGAAGATGTGTGGATGAGGTTGTTTATACAGAGTCTAGATGGGGAAGTTAGAAAGTGGTTCAGTGGTATTCCTCCAGCCTCCATTGTAGATATTGAGGCATTGGATGAAACTTTCATAACACAATGGGGAGATAGGAGATATTATCTCTACTACATCACTGAGTTTGGGGCCCTAAAGAGAAAAAATGGTGAATCTATTTCAGAATTCACCAAGAGATTCAATAAGATGTATGGTAGAATCCCATATGAGATCAAACCAATTGAAGCCTCTGCCAATATCACTTATGCCAATGCATTTTATGCATAGTTATCCCTCCTCCCGAGAGAGAGAAGATAAACCACACTTTTGTCCATGCAGGAAGAAGCCGTTGAGGTTGAATCTAATATTTCGGCATCAAACAGATTAAAGACCAGATCTGATAAAGATAATAAAAAACAAAGAAAGGATTCCCTTGCCTCCTCTAACTTAGCCACATCTTATCCAAGACTTGATGAAATGACCAAAACTTTGAAGGATCTGAATTTTGAAATAACTAAGCTGAAGTGGGAATCTAAACAACCAAGCAGAGCTTTTCAAGGGGTTGGTAATAGAAATCAAAATTAGTTCAGAAGGCCTAATGATGCCCCTCAAATAATGTAGAGAGAAAGGAGAAATGTTGATGATCAAAGGGTAGTGCCTCCTTTCCAAAAAAAACAGATTGAGGAGATGGATGCAGACAATGATGTTGTGGATGCCAATGTTGTGCTTTTGAATGAAATAAATTATTATACCATCCATTTAACACAAAAATAATATGAGGTAGAACAACTGTCAAATCAGTTTGATAATCAGATAGGGGAAGATGGAGTTATTCAAGTCCAACCCAAGAATAAATATGATCTAAGGACAATAGCAGGGGCTCCCAAAGCCACTACCTCTGATCAAAATAAACAAGTTGAAGTTCCTCCCAAGCCAAATCCAAGTAAAGGTGTTTCATCTAAAGCTCAGACACCTCCCTCATCTAAGCATATAGTCCTTGAAATAAAGGAATTTGATAGGCCACCAACCTCTTTCAACCTAGAACATGAGTTGAGTAAGATCAATATCCCTATGCCTTTGATAGAATTGATGAAGAATGAACCTTTCAAAAGGTGTATCATGAAAGTTTCACAACCAAATTATCCTAGTGTATCCTCTGATGTAATAAGTTTGCAGGATGAAAACCCATTCATTACTATGGGTCCACGAATTGAGGATGGCTCTGATGCTTCTCCTCCATTCTATATTTCTTTGAATTTCCATGATAATATCTTGCACTATTGTCTTATTTACTCAGGAGCCTCTCACAATGTCATTCCCAAAGTTGTTATGGAAGATTTAGGTATGGGTATCACCAAACCTTACCAGGACCTGTACTCCTTTGATTCTAAGAAAGTAAAATGTCTCGTACTGATAAAGGATATGGTGGTTTCTTTTGCACAGTTACCCATGAAGATTGTAGTGATGGACATTGTGGTGGCTGACATTCCCCCAAATTTTGGTAAGATCTTATCCAGAACCTGGGCTAAGAAGGTTGGAGGATCATTGCAAATGGACCTTACTTATGTCACCATCCCTATGTTTGGAAGAGAACATAGGAGGATATACATAGAGGTAAGGCTAGCCTACATTTTCAGTGACCATCATAACCCAAGAAATCACCCAATTTATGTTGTTGAGGATGATATTGGCTCATATGTCTTTCATTTAAATGATGATGAACCTGAAATGTCAGTAAGATAATGTAAGGATTAACCATTGACAGGTCAACAAAACAAAGTATGGAAGATGTATTTCAATGGCTCTTCATCAAGAGAAGGATCAGGTGCAGGTATACTCCTCAATTCCCCTTCAGAAGAGGTAATAACCCTCTCTTATAAGCTGGAGTCTGAAACTACTAATAATATAGTTGAATATGAAGCTCTGGTGTTGGGATTGAAGGTTGCCAAAGACATGGCCATTGATTGTGTAGCAGTTTTTGGTGATTCTAAGTTAATCATAAATCAAGTAAGGAACATCTATCAGGCTAAGAAACAGAGGCTCAAGCAATATATGAAAGAGGTATGGGATATAATTGATAATTTCTCTCTTTCATTTAACATTTCTTTCATTCCCAGAGAACAGAATCAGAAGGCATATTCTTTGGCCCTAGCTTCCAGCACTTTCAGGCCTCCCACTGGCCCAAATATTAAATGTCATGTGGAAATCAGACATAGAACAACCATAACAGACAACATAAAGCACTGACAAGTCTTTAGTGATGATCTAGAGCTACAGATATTTCTACACACCATTGATGAATTCTCCAATATCTCAATTGATCAAGAAAGTCTAGAAGGTGAAAATGAGGAATTAGAAGATCATAAAAAATCTCATCTGCTGGTCATGATATTGTGAAGCTGAAAACCAACCACATTCCAAGAGGACTATTTCCATTGGAAATGTTGTTTGACAGTAATGATGTTTACAAAGGGGCTACCATGAAGAATCAAGAAGAAGAGATAACATATTGCAATATTGGGACCACTGAGAATCCCAAGATCATCAAGATTTCCAAAGAAATAGTTGTAGAACAAAGGGGAAGATATGTTAATCTCTTTAAAACGTTTGCTGATATTTTTGCATGGTCCTATGAATATTTGAAGAAATTTGACACTGACATCATCCATCACAAGATCCCTCCAAAGGTTGGCTCCAAGCCATTCAGACAAAATATTCGACAATGTAATCCCATGTTGATGTCCATAATTGAGAAAGTGCTTAATAGGATGTTGGATGCCAAGATTATTGTACCATTGAGGTACTCAAACTGGGTGGCCAAATTACTACCTGTAAGAAATAAAAGTGGGTAGATACGCTTGTGTGTTGATTTCAGAAATCTCAACAAGTGTTCTCTGAAGGAAAATTACCCCCTCCCCAAGATGGATGATATTTTACAAAGGGTAGTAGGTGCACACAAAATTTCCTTGTTAGATGGATACTCTCGTTATAACTAGATAACAATGTGTGAAGAGGATAAAGAAAAAACAAAATTTACCACCCCATGGGGAACATTCATGTATGACAAGATTCCCTTTGGAATGATGAATGCAGGGGCCACTTTTTAAAGGGCCATGGACATAAATTTTGTTGGGGGGGGAGGAACACTTGCAACATTTGGAGCAGGTTTTCAAGAAGTGCAGGAGATATGGAATATCTCTAAATCCTAGGAAGTCTCACTTTTCCATGCTAGAAGGAAATCTCTTGGGCCACATCATATCAGCAGGAGGTATAAAAATTCATCCAAAGAGGTTTTGTGCCATTCAACAGATTGAGATCCCCAGAAATAAAAAGGTTGTCCAGTCTTTTATTGGTAAGATAAACTTCCTCAGATGCTTTGTGCCAAATTTTGTTGAAATTCTGAAGACTATTACTAACATGTTGATGAAAGAGGCTATGATAAAATGGTCCTTGGGGGAAAAATCATCTTTCCAAACACTCAATCAAGCTTTAGTTGAAGCCCATGTATTGGCCAGCCCTGATTACACCAAAGATTTCTTCATCTTCTCCTTTTCTTTAGAGGAAACCATTATTGTTGTACTAAGAAGGGCATGAGTAGCCAATAGTATTTTTTAGCAGAGCCCTCTAAGATGCTGAGTTGAAATATGATATATTAGATAAGCAATCTTATGCATTGGTCAAAGCACTCAAATCCTTCATGGTTTATGTGTTACAGTCTAGAATAACAACCTTTGTTCCTAGCAGCAGTGTCAAAGAGATTCTGGTCCAGCCAAACAGTGAGGGAAAAAGAGGGAAATGGATAGTCAAACTATTGGAATATGACCTGCACATAAATCCCACCAAGTTTATCAAAGGAAAAGGACTTGCCAAATTGCTATCAGAATCAAATTGTAAGGTGCTAGAATTGCATCAAATATTCACCCAATCATATGCACCCATCAGACATCCTGGACAAGACAACTTACAGGTATTTGAAAACTACTCCTCTTCACCTTGGTACAATAAAATCATCTATTTTCTACATCATTTAGAATGTCCACCGGATGTGAAAAAGACAAATGCCAGGTCTCTCAAATTGAAAGCTATCAAATTCTGCATTTCAAGCCAGAGCTTGTATTGGAGAGATCCTGTTGGCATCTTGTTAAAATTCCTTGATGAAAATGAAGCCAAACAAGTCACAACAAAAATGCATAAAGGAGTATGTGGAGGAAACCAGCATTGGAAAGCCACAGGTCTCAAAATCCTAAGGGAAGTATACTACTGCCCACCCTTTTTTATGATGTGTTTGCTAATGTTAGAACCTGCAATGAATGTCAAATATTTGCAGGAAAACACAAGCTACTATCAGTACCCCTAAAACCTATCACTGCCAGTATTCCATTTCAACAATGGGGGTTAGACTTCATAGGAGAGATAAATCCACCCTTTAGTGGACAACACAAGTGGATCCTCACTTCCACCGACTACTTCACCAAATGGATTGAGTCTATTCCCACTAGGAATTCCACTGACAATGTGATAATCAATTTCCTAGAAACTAATACCTTTTCCAGATTTGGTTGCCCCAGTAAGATTGTAACAGACAATTCCCAAGCATTCAATTCCAAATCCATGATTGACTTATGTGGTAGTAATCACATTTCCTTGACACATTATACACCCTATTACCCTCAGGGAAATGGCCTGGCAGAATCATCAAACAAGACTCTCATCAGGATCATTAAGAAATTGTTGACTGAAAGCAATAAATCCTGGGACTCTAAACTCAAGTATGCTTTATGGGCTGACAAAATCAGCACCAAGAAGTCCTTGGGAACCTCACCCTTTCATCTTGTTTATGGAATATACGTTGTTTTTCCCACTCAACTTGGTATACCAGTCCTAAAATTATTATAGGAAGAGATTGAAGATCCAAATGATATCCAAAGGAGAATCTTACATATTATAGAAATTCAAACAAGGAGAGAATCACTGAAGCAGAGGACAAAATCCTATCAGAACAAGATCAAGTCAATCTTTGACAAGAAAAGAAAGAAGGAGATCTTTCAAAAAGGTGACCTGGTATTAAGGTGAGATGACAGAAGGGATGACAAGTCCAAGCACGGTAAGTTTCACAACCTCTGGTTTGGCCCTTTCAAGGTGGTTGAGTTTCTGAATAACAACACATTTATCCTACACAATCTAGATGATACATAGACCTTTGGAGGCCTAGTAAATGGGCGCTTCCAGAAACATTATTTTGTTTAAGGATGAGGGAATGTCCCTATTGTATCATAGATACTCTCCTTTTATTGTTTCTTTTGATTAGCTAGTTTTGTGTGAGTAAGTGTCCATAGCCCAACAAAGGCACTGGGGTGTAGTTTCAGTTTTTAATTCAATAAAATGCATGGTTGAGAAACAATATCAGATAACACAGGGCTGGTAGATAGAAACAGAAGTAGGAAATGGAAGGTAAGAGAAACTGTTTAATCTCAAGGCACTGATATACAGTTCTTAGCACCTCACAGGGATGAGTTATTCCAAGTTGGAGCCAATGTTGTCACCTAGGTCTGCACCCCTACCCTTTTCTGTCCTTTACCCTCTCCATCCATCAATGTTGAGCTTTATTGTTTCTTGCTTATCCTATTCCAATTTTTATGCTTCATGGCCTCTATTTATCATTTCTTATTTGCACCATCTCTTTTCTTTCTTGAAAAGGATCACATGATCTGGTTTGAGTTTAAAATACTTGTCATCATTTTGATAATAATGGAGATATGCAAGTCCACTAATCCTTTGTGTGTGTAGGAGATATCTAGTTTTGACAAATCCATCAATATCTCAGTAAGCTTTCGTAGAAGCTAACATTGAACCAGAACAGGCCATGTTGGAATCGAAATGAAAGCAAATAGGAGGATGACATGATCGATGGTGAGGATTTATCCTTCAATCCAGATCAACGGTTCCCATAAGATCGAGATTTCATATATGGAGAAAATATGTTTTGTCGCGAAGTGCCTAACTCCCGCGCTGATCGCCATTGGCGGCATCTTCATCCTCTAGATCAATGTTCCTCACACTTTTTCGTACCCCCTGACCATTCTACCTTTAATGGTGGGGGGGGGGGAAGGGGTCCATAAAAGTGTTTTCCCCACCACGGGCCCTACCTAACATGGAGTCTCCTAATCATTTCAGACCCCCCCCTCTCTAATACACTTATCGCCTACACCCCCTCTGGAATCCTGCTAAATTACCTCCCAATACCTCTCCTCTCACCACCTAACACCTATCCTCCACTCACTCCTGTCACCTCTCACGTATATACCACCCCTCTCCCGTCTCGACACCTATCCCCCACTTACACTCTACCACTCCACTCCCTACATAACACCTATCAACCTTCCACCCCAGATCGCATATCACGCTAAACCATATCAATGTCCAAGGTTCATTTCGATGTTGCAACATGTCTAGGAATTAAAAACCCTTGAATGGGATGAAATTGAAACCATGGTATCACAGGGAAGCTACGTGGTAGATCAGAGGGGATTTCGGACCCAAAGGAGGTGTGGACCCAAACCACCCTCAAAAACTTCCAAAATCATGTACCCAAGGACATTCCACGTCACCTCCACACATCTTGTCTTCTTATTGGACGCTTGCCTACATGTCTTCCTGATTCACAACCAATTCATCACAAAGAAAGAGAGGTTAAGGTCTATTTACAATTGAGACAGAGTGCTCTTAGCTCCCGAAATATCAGACACGGACAAAGAATTAAGTCTCCATCCCAGGTTGATGCAGATTGGCTCCAAAACACTTCAAAAGACTACATGTTCCTCAAGCAGATATCTGCCCATGTATCTGGTCACCTCCAAAGACCTCAAAGAGCTTACAAGCACACCATTACTCAACACAGAGCTCTCTTATGTCACCCCAAGTCCTATTTCTGCCAATTAAATTCCTCCAATGCATGCATCAGCTATGTCTCAGAGACAGTAGTAATTTTTAGTCGATCAATTCCAACATCTTCTTAGATTAGATTTAAAGAGTGGTATTTTCTGTGTGATAAGAACCACTTTTTTTTATTAATTCCAATGTAAGGTTCACATGATGAACTCCATGCAATGTCAGTTAGATTAATGAGTCTATTCTACAAGCAGTTACCTAAAATTAGGTCGAAGTCCCCTAAGGACGAGAACCTCTACAACTTTGTTAAATAGGGCGTCTTTGAATGTTTTAGGGGTTAGAAGTTTTTGGAAGGAAAGTAGAAGCAATAGAACAATTGGACCTGCTCAGTTAATTGTAAATTTTTCTATCTGCTGAATATATGTTGATGACAGTTGTGTTTCCTACTCAAATCGTTATGTGTTGATTCTTGTCTTGAATGCAGATTTTGTGATGTGTGCAATGTACATTTCCTTATTCTTTCAGCTATTTTTTTAGTTTATATTTTGTTGGTTATGCAACTTTTTATACAACTATTGTTCAGTGAAATATCCACTATTTTGCAACCTGTTGAATGATTTTCATCTAGATATTTCTCTAGGTCCTGAGATATTATCTTAGGTCTTAGTTTCCACACAAAAAGTGGTTCATTGCATCTCTTGTTGTTATTGTTTGTGTGTGTCTTTTCATACCCTAAATTGTCATCCAATATCCATACCATTAGAAAAGAAGAACCTAATTTTACACTATGTGGCATGTCCTACTAGAGCACCATGTTTGAAAACCCATCCTTAAGAAACAAAACCTACTTGTAAAAAACCAGTCATTACAACTTGAGGTGGCCTAGCTTTTCCCTTTAGCATCCAAGTGTATACCTTAGGACCAACACATCATATAGAGATTCAATATTAGCCTTTACGATATTAAAATTCATTTGTATAGACTTTACAATAGGAAAAACCATAAATAAATGGCACCCAAAAATGGTTGCAGATCATTAGCTACAAATCCCACGAATCTTGGGATTCTGTTATAGTCGACTACCAAGTCATATTACCCGTCGACTACCAGTCGACCTTCATTTTATATTCCATTGGTTTCCACACACTTGCATGTCAACCTCTTGTCGATTGAACTATTTGGCTTTCTTTAGATGCATCCTTTACCATGTCAAGTGCCTCCACCTTCAACTTTGACTTTACCTAATCGACTAACCTCAAATTTCGACTTGTTGTCGATCCACCTCGACTTTCACTGCAAAGAATATAACAACCCAACAATGGGAACTATATGGAATTATGGATGCTAAATAGGGCGCCCATGATAGTTAGGGACTACCGAACCAGTTACAACATGAAAAATGAGTGGCTAGCATCGTAACCAGTCAATTTAGAACCTAAGGTATAATGTTGGCAATATGGACGGTTAATCATACAGAGTGGGAAATGCAGTGAAAAACTTATCCCTATATACTAGTGTAGGAACACGTACCTCAAGTTTAGTGTAAGTGGCCATCTCCATAAAATGTCCCTGGAATCCTGAGAAAACACATGTAAACAAGACTCCCAAGGGCAATTAGTGAAAAGGGAATAATAATAAAAAAAGAAAAAAAAAACACTTTCGGTATCTCTAAGTGAAAAAATGAATATTATATTACCCAAAAAATTATAAAAAGAGGAGTTACCTTAGAGAAATTTTATTCTTCACCTTGCAATGAGAGAGAGTGGAGAGATTGAGGAGAATCCCTCATCCAAGAGGAGGTTTGTGGAGCTAAGTGTGGAAATCTTCCTCAACCATTCATTTAGTGTGATCTAGGTAAGTAACCAAGCAACCCTGCACATGACTTTGTTGATTGTTTTCTGGTTTTTAGGGGGAAATCTTGGTTTAAGACGTCACAGGGCCATTTTCCGACTGTGGCTTGAGACCACCTTGCAGGTCGCACAAGACGTGTCACACAGGGCCTCGCATGATAGGTTGAGGTTGTAATGCGGGTCCCTATGTGACACCCTGAGGAAATCCCACAAGGCCAAAACAAGTTTTGGGCACTTCACCTGATGATGTGGAAATGAGGGTTTAAGGGAGGGACCCATATTTAGAGTGAAATTGTGGCTAATGGATATCTATTGTTGTTGGATACAAGAAACAAAGGGAAGATGATTGAGTGGAAGGAAAGGTAGTGCGAGGAAGATGACTATGTTATCCAAGGGGACCAAATGACCCTGGAATCCCTCTGAGAATGTGGGTTGTTAAAGTTTTTTTTTGTCCGGTGTTGGGCTCCATGGAGTTTCTACTAGACTAGATAGTATGATATTGGGAGTCATATCAAGAGTGTTTTATAATATAGAGGAAGGTCTTTCTATTAGATATAGATGAAATCTATTTTTCCACCGGGCTATATCGTCGAGGTGTACCATGGCATGTGGGGTACACACCAGGAGAATAGGGTCATTCTATTACCAGCTATATCAAACAATATTGTCATGCTGGTGCTCAGAAGACGAGTGGAAAAATTCCAATCGGGGATATCAGGGATCTTTTGAAGACCATTTTATTCTACATTACTCGGGCTTCAGGTTCAACAACTCCTCATTTAACTTCGATATCCAACATGCAGGTGGATCTCATGTGCATAGAGATAACAATTTTTAACTATTGTAATGGAGTGTTGTTAAACATGAAGACTCAACTAACCTACTGCAAATAGGGTAGGTAGAAGCAGTTTGGGTATGGCTCCCTTCTCGTGACCATATTCATGGAGTGAGTGCCTCATCTAGCTCCATGGATAGTTATTGGACAGGCGGGACCAATGGAACCACATATGGTATTATGGGCAAGACCAATTCACATGTCTTGAGCATGATGTCGAATTTAATTTCTTGTTGGCGTGAGGTGAGAACAGTGATGGCGATGTCCGAATGGGCGGGGTTGTCTCATGTGGTATTAATGTCATTAAATACTTCCTATGATTTGGTTAATTCAACTTCACTTTCTTGGGTTATGTGCTTGATTTGGTCATTTCCAAGTTTATCCCCATGGTTGAGTCGGTATTTATTGTCAATTGGAGTTCTTCAATCGTGATATCCAACTGTTTTGAATTCTATTTTCCTGTCATTCTGATTAATACTTGGTCTTTCAAGAACACGCTTGTGATGCTTGGGATGTTCTTGGTTATTTGATTAATATTTGTCCCACTTGCTTGTTCTTCAAAATTCACATTTGTAATCTTCATTCTTGACCAAATGATGCATTGTTCTTTCATTGGATTGACTAGTATGCTTATTCATATAATGTCGTAGGTATTGATGTTAATTTAGTCTTGATTTCTACATTTATTTTCTATTCTTTGGCGAGAAGATTTTCTCTCTTCTCATTTTTGCACAATTGAATTCTTTGATGTTTTACATTGATTGTATATACTGTACTTGCCGAATATTTTCTCTGTACCTAATTATATTAATTGAATTATTAGTTACATTATATTCCTTAATCTTACTTATCTTTTATTTTGGTTTTCTTTTTTCCATTTTCCTCCTAGGACTTGATTTTCCAAAAAGCTTTTGATTTCTTTTGCTGTTATTTGTGAAGTGCCTACTCTGATATGAATTTGAAGTATTTAACAGAGTTACTTTTGATTACATTCCAGTCCAATGTATGTCAAGACGCTTCCTCAATCTTATACCATTTATGTGGCGTGTTAGATAATGTGTTCAAAAAAATGTGTGGACATACTAGCTCATCCTGGCATCCTGCTCTTTTACGTTCCTTCTCAAATTGTTGGGTGTGAGCTACTGGGTCGACCCCGGGTTTGAAATTCGAGATGTCAAGGTTTGTTGATAATTGTTTTCCCCCAAATATTTTGACAAAGTATAAAGTGGGAGTATTCCATGTTTGTAGTTGAGGTGCATGCATTTCCCACCATCGGGTGGCTTGACCCATGAAAGAATCGACTAGACTTTGAATTCTCCCTTGATCTCTAACCGACTTGGACACTTCATCAATATATACCAATGGAGAGTTACTTTCACTGAACCGCAGGGGATGCCTTGTGTTTGTATGAGTCAGACTAAGTGTCGGTATTTTCTTTATCTTTATTTCTGCAACAATTGGTACAACTTGTATTGAGAAGTATGATTTATATCTTGCTATCAGTAGGGCTTCTATCGACCAACATTATTTTTCTTGAGCCTAATAATTCTCCATTTTCCAGTTGTACAATTTTGTATCTAAATTTTGTCCTATGGATAAGGGAGATCCGACTAGGATTTATCCTTCACTATTTGGATCGACATTCTCTCTTTTCTCATTATTTATTTGATATATTCATTGGAATTCCTAAGCTTCGTCCCATGTCTTGACCCAAGGTTTTCCTTCCTTTGGATCCAATGGGATTATAATTTTTCTTCTGCTCCCTTTCAGTTTGATTCTATCTCTTTCGGGGGATATTGGGGCTCACATGTTTCTTCCCCAAGGTCTACTGACTAATGTGTGATAGGAATGGATTACTTTGACCAAGTTGATTACTTCAAAATCAACTCGTGTTCGTATTCCCATTATGGATGTTATTAAAATTTTAAGGGTATTGATTGGTTCAATGAACCTTTGATCTTCTAGCTTCAGGAAATTCATGGTTGGTTGTAGCAGTGGTTTTCTGAGTCAAATCCATGTTTCCCTTGGGATTTTGTTTAGTTGAGATTCAAAATCGACTACGAATTCCTTAATCATGTTCTCATCAATTTCAAGGTCGAATTGTGGGTCGAAGTCGTTGGTATGTCTTTCTTGAGATAACTTGTGCATACTTTTAACATATCTTTGGTCTTCTTTGTATTCTCTTAGAATACTCGGTAGGTCGATCAAGTGATCAAATAACTACTTTTATTTTAGCAGCTATAGAAATTCATCTAACATTGTATCGAAAATATTTGCATTTTCTCCCCTATTTGTTTTATCCTGGTCGATATTATTGAAAAATTCCATCGCTTCCTGCATCAGTTTGTCCTTTTCATTTGGATTAGGGTATCTAGTCTATCCATTTTCAAGTTAATGGTTCTGGATAAATATCTTCACCAACTTATGAACATGTTACCACATGAAGATTCTTCGAATTTAGAATCTCTTGTTTTGGAATTGTGCACAAAATATTTACATTTCTTTTCTTCATAACATGTTCTAGAACAGTCGAACAGTCCTCTAGGGAATGATATCCCACTCCACAAATATTATAGAACTTGAGATTGATTTTGTCTTTTATGGGACAATCTGGGCTTATATGATCATCTTTCCAATAATTGAAGAAAAAATAATGTCCTCTTCCACATTCTCTACCGAAATTTCCTCGTTCTTTGCCTCAACCTTGATAAACACCTCAACCTTGTCCTCTGCATCAACCTTGATATCCCGCTCAACCTCGTCCTCTGTATCTATTTTCATTTTCTTGGTGAACATGATGGTAGACCACCTCTGTATGGTATATTGAGTGAATATTTGGTCTTTTCTTTCCGTTCATCCAAAATTCTTGAGTGGAATGATTATTTTCTTCACATATATGAAAACACTTGGGTCATGCATTCCTTAGACTTCCCATGCAGTCTCTTGTTGCATGTTTTTTCGAGGCTTCACAATTATCACAATATGTTTCTATATTGATGTGTCTAACTGATGGGTCCAGAGCATCACTGAAATTGCAGTAATATTTTGTGTGACCGTCACTTGAGAAAATGGTACATCAGATCTTGCTGTGTGCAATTGACATGTTTTTAATTGATTGTTGTAGTTCTTTGAGCTTGTCTTCTAGTATTTTTTCAACAATTATTGAAGATAGGGTGTGTTCCTCGTCAATTTCAATTTTCTATGATTTTTTTAGTATGTCTTTGCATGACTGAAGATCGTACATTCAAAGGGGAATTCTGATCTTTTGTAGTAATCCTACTACATACCATTGTATCAACATATTTTCATCGATTGTGTAAGGGATTTGAATTAATAAATATTTAAACCTCTTGTCATATTCTCAGACTATTTCTCTTGTATTTTTCTTGATTTCTTTGAGTTTTTGTGCTTCCAAGTGATTTTTATCTTGATTTTTAAAGCACTTAAGGAATATTTTCTTTATATCAGCCTTCGATCATTGTTGATTATTCATACAATTCATAAACCATGTATGTGCTCTGGCTCGAAGAGTGGCACCGAACTATGCCATTTGTTTTTCCTCATCAATTGTGTCAATTGCGTCCCAAAATTTCTCGTAAATGAAACAATGTCACTTAGGGTCTTAGTTACCTTTATAAATTGGGATATGATTTAGACCCATGTTTTCTTTCTCATACTTCTTTGAAAATGGAACTATTGTAAGAGTTTATGTCGAGGTCATATGAGAGGTCATATTACTTCATTGAGTCGAGTTTTGGGTTTCTGTATGGACTACTTAAATTCATAATTGTGTTCATTTTTCACTTGGTCTTTGAGCATTTGTTTGAAAATATTTATCTAAATATTTGATGAATCATCCTTTGCAGGGTTGTGACGGTACATTTTCACTATCTATTGAATTGGAATCCTCTAAAAGTAGATTCGACAGGGGGGCGACGTCCATGAGATCTCTTACATGAAGAAGTATATCTTATGGTCAATTTTCATTGTTGTCTTATGATTCAATTAGAATTGTATCTCTTATTTGGCCAATTTTATCAATTCAATACCACACCCGTTGTGACTGTGTATCTATGTGAAGCCTTTGTCGGAGGAAGCCTATAATATGGGGGATAAGACTTTGGATAAGAGAGAGTTGAATTGTGGGTCCTGAATCAGAAATATCCATTTCGACTTGGTAATTATAATTCTTGGACCCATCGGCTTCCATACTCAGTTGTAAGCTTACATTCCTCATAGGAGCTGTTGAGGCACTCTGAAGGGCTTCTCTAGCGATCTGTCTCTCTCGGGTAGGTTTTCTATGATATTTTTGAAGATGCCTCTCATTTCCCAACTCTTCTTGTTTCTTTTTCCTTTTATCCCACTCTATTTTTTGAATATCCACTGATGGTTTATGAATCTCCATTCGACATGCAAATTTCTCATTTGAATTAGTTATCTTTCTCTCGACTTTTGGTATTTTCGACTAAGGTGTGTTTCAACTTCGATTCAACTTTTTTCTTTAAATTCAACTTCAAATTATCTTGTCACAAGAATCATCCAACCCCCCCCCCCCTAGATTCTCACTTGACTTACTCACAGTCGACAGTCTCCATTTCCATTTTTTGTATTTTCATTTCTTTAAAAAGTACTCTGAGGATTCTCCGATATCTTTACAGTTAGCTTCCAAGAATGCTTCCCAATCTTCTTGTCTCTTCCACCAATTGGAGTTTACAGGGGGATCTTTCAAGGGCGTTTATTACTCGATAATTTCATCGACTCCTTTATCTAAGAGGAATTTGTGCAACAAGGAGGGGACAGTGCAAAGGAATCCATCATGCAATTTCGTAAAGAATTTGTTCTTGATGGTATGAATTGAATCTCTATCTTCAACTGCTTAATATTTGATATACTCTTCGACAATCCTCTCGACACACTCATTTAAGTTTTTTCTTCCTCTATTTATGATCTTGTGCATCAACTACTCATCAGAAGTGGGTTTGCACATTAGGATGATTGAGGTATGCGAACAATGCTTCTAGAATGGCTTCCAGAAATCGTTCATGAGTTTCTAAGAAGAATTGAGTGTGTGCTTCAGCAAGCTTTATTCAATTTCTCCTTACATAATTTTTTATGTAATTGATAATGTTACACTCCCACCATTCGTGAATGTCTTCCAAAGTTAGAATCTATGTGTGTTTTATTTGTGCATGCCCGAATTATGAACTACCGACAATGGAACCAATGTTGTAGTCTAAGGGAAAGTACGAGAAGGTTTCCAGCAGATCCTTACATATAGAGTTACACACTACAACATTATATGCAAGATAACGAAGACATATAGAAAATCATACAAAAATGGGGAAGAACCATCAATAACCTTTATTATATATCAGTTCAGAACAACCTCTATCTTCGCATTACATAACAATGTATATGTGCGTGTGTGTGTGTGTGTGTGTGTGTGTGTGTGTGTGTGTGTGTGTGTGTGTGACATATAGTTACTAGTCACTTACATTCCTTAACTTCTCAGTCAGTCAACTCTAATTATTCGACCGACTTCCTAACTGACTACTTTGGTTGACATGGCTATTTGACTAGTGGGTCTAGTCGGTGGGTCTGAATATCCCCTACAACAATGCCCCTTTGTAATATAACATCCTCTTGGGCCATAGTTTCATGTGTACAATAAAGGAGGTTTTTTCTTTGGTTTTCTACACAATGAGTTTCCCCCATAATGGGAAAATTGTCACCATAGGTAAGATAATTTAACACAATCCTAAGTTTCAACTAAATCCTAACAATGTTATCCCTTTTTTGGATGGGAATAAATCAATTACCTCTTGTTTTGACATTATCCTTCAATTCTATAAATACTAGACATTACTTGGAGCATAATATGATCCTTCACCTTTATTTACCCAACAAAGTTCATCCAATTTCTATACGGTGTCATCATTTGATAAGCCTCTCGGTTCATATTCATATCCCTTTGTTGAGCCCTCAACCCATGTATATTCAACATCACCATTAGGGGGGAATCCTCCTCAAAGATCTCCCTTTTCCCAAATTCCTTTCTTGTTTACACATGTGGGAATAACAAGTACAACAATTATGGATATGATGAATTTGCTCAATCTTATTTTGGGGATCCTTGTATGGTACTTGGATCCTCCTACCCACCTCTTTCCTCTAATACATTTCCTTATCTTTCCTTTAAACATATTCAACTCATAGGAACTACTTGTACTTCCTAGGGAACCTACAAAGGCCCATCCCATCCCTCCCAAAGTTGGGAAAGGAGTTGAGAAAGAGGGAAAAGACAAGAAGAAAGGGGGGAAATTAAACAATAAACGGGTCACCAATAACCCTGGAAAATCCATGGCCACCTTGAACATTGCACTTATAGCCATACCCCCATGTGATTTATGCTATCTCATCGGACATGCTACTAATACGTTTCCTTCGCACCATGAACTAAAATTACTTTTTAACATCGATGATTTTAAACCTAGTCCTTATACACCTATTATGCAAGTTACCCTTCCCAAATCATCATCTAAGTGTATTCATTCTTTGTATATGAATCACCCCTATTATTTTTGTGATACATATGTCCATTATTCTTATCATTGTCCTAAGCTACCTCGATTTTGTGATGCCCTCAAGGTCATTCGTTAGTTAGACTCTTCTATAAAAGAGCACAAAAACCCTATAATAAAGGACCTCGCCCTTATGTGAGAAAGGATTTTTAGGCCAATAGTATATTGATTCTTGAAACTCCCCCCTGATGTTAAAATAGATGAGAATTCCATGCAAATCATGTACCATTCATCTTCCATGAGATAAAAAATGCCAGAAAATATTCCATTCTCTTTGGTATCAACATCAATGGAGCCTCCATCCACTAGTCTTCATTCTACCTCAGTAGATTTCATGTATGTGAACCATACCTCTTGTTCCCATGGAATTAATAATGGGTTCACTTCCCCCTCCTCCACCACCTCCTTTGGTAGTTTTGGTTCTTGTATCCCTATCTTTAATTCTGATAAAGACACATTAGAGTCACTCACTTATTGATATAGATTACCCTTGGGATGATATGTATCATCATTCCTACTTTTTACACTAGCAAGCTAGTCCCCCCGAATAGTATATTTTTTAATTAAAAACATTTCTGGATGGGTATTTGTTTTCCATATCCATAGACAATCCTTGGTGTGGTGACATTATAAATTATTTTCTAACCTAGAATTTGAGTCTCTCTCGCTCATATATAACATCAAATATATTGGAACTCCACGTTTGCATTTCCAAAATTTCATCCATAGTGCATATGTGTATGCCTATAATCTAGGGCATGCTCCTTGCATTATACATATACACACAACAAAATGCATCATTCCCACCTACCAATACATGATCATTCCTCCCCATCATCATTCAATTTGGGGGGGGGGGGCGGGGGATCTCATTCTTGGGGGCATGATGGCCCCTCTAGAAAATTTTAGATTTTAGCACTATCCACTCTATGCCTAGGTCCCAATGGCCTAGGTTGGGTATATTCTCCTCTCATTAGCCTCACTGACACGGTATTTTCACATTGCATATTGTCAATGATCGATACCATATATTGAAATATTATAATCTATGAAATTAAAAAACATATTAGTGATTCCAAACTTACCATTAGGTCCCCATGCTCGACCCGGTAGGAAGGGTAACTTTCGCCCCCTTTGGTAATTCATCCCCCTATCAAATTTCCTTCTTTGGTACTTCACTCGGAAGCCATTTTTTGAAGAAGCATTAAAGCATGTATATTTTTAATTTGAATTTCTATATATTTGTCTCCATTACTAGAGCACCTTTTTCCTTTCATTTTGTTTACTTATGTGTAGAAATTCACCATAGGTAACCCTTTTTAATCATGGATAATTCTCTCCCTAAAGTCTAAATTTCCTTATAATTTAGCATAGTTTAACTCCTTTCAGTTCATTACATTTTCCTCTCATTCCTTGGAAATTTCCATAGGGACACCCTCACTTGGGTAGATGGAACAACCCCTCAAAAATTTTCATTTTTCATCTACCTGGTGATATATCCTTCCTTCCATGGGTTCCCTAGAATAGTGATCCTTGTTGCATTTTGGTATCCATGCTAATTAATCCCCTTAAGGATTAGGAGTTCGATTAATATGCATCCCATAGTTGAAGTCATCTACATTTATTCTCATCATGTTGACAACCTTTACCCCACAGATTCCCACATTTATGGTTGGAATTTTTTGGATTTTCATGTATCACAATCCCTCTACTTCTTTCATATGGTGACAATTATTCATTTTTATGCCACAATTCATTGATTCTTGAGGAGATTGTTGCTAATTCCCATACCCTTGATTACTTCCATTTTTATTTTTCACCTTCAACATTACTACCATCTAGTTTTTTTCTGGGGAATTTATCTCGTCATTACCTCTTTGTATCCCCATTCAGTTCCCCCCATGGGATTCTATTTGGATATTATATATTTTGACACAATGGTTGGATTTGTTGTATCCTCCTGATACTCTATTTGAAACAACAAGAGGACAATTTACCATTTCAATACTACATATCTTACCTTGTCCTTTTAGCACCTCTTTTGAAATACTAGAAGGACATCCTTTACCCAATCCATCTCTTGGCATCCCTTTGGAAATGTGGCGTGAATCTGTGGACTCTGGGTAAAGTGCCGAAGTAATTCATAGCCATCAGATCAAGAAGGGATGTGGCATGAATCTGTGGACTCCGGGTAAAGTCCCAAAGTAATTCATAGCCATCAGATCAAAGGGAGGCATGTCATAGATCCATGCACTCTGGGTAAAGACCCGAAGTAATCCTCGATTGTTAGATTCAGAGGATAGGTGGCACAAATCTGTGGACTCCGGGTAAAGACCTAAAGTAATTCTCGATCTTCATATCAAGTGGACACGCGTCAGTGTATTATAGCCTTCAGATAAAATCCATTGCGAAAAAGGGTGAAATTTGAGATTTGAGATCTCAGAAGTCCGGAGACCTGAAGGAGATCTCGATCGTTGATCAAGCAGAGGGCCATAGGACCGTTGATCTAAGTTGAAAGGTCAAACACCCGAAGTAAAAGCGGGGTCATCAATTGAGAAGGAAAGGTGTCCGCAGATCGTCAACTCTGGAATATTGACATACAGAGGAAAGTAGGGTTTGAGATTTGAAAAATCCAAAGCCAGAAATCACAAAGGAGATCACATCCGTTGATTTAGGAGTGGCAGATCTAGTCCGTAGATTTGGAAAGGGCAGATCTGAACCTCCAATTTAGAAGTACCATCAGGATCGGGAGATCGATGATCCCATGGCATTGCGAGGATAGGATTTGTGCAAACTTTAAAATTTTCAGGGTGGGCCACAATCTAGATCGTGGTTTTGGAAAGAGGACACGTGGAGGCTCGAGGAGAATTGCGGGCCAAAAAGTAGTTTGATATCAAACCTCCTTTGGCCGCTCCTGCAATCGTGTGATCATGTGAGGTCATCGCCCAAGGTCATATCAAGAGGGGGATTATTAAAAAAAGGAACTAATTCCAAGTACTCTAATATTTCATAGGAGAGAGAAAGGGAAGGTTGTAGGTACCATAAGACCTGCACCAGAGAGTCGAAAGGGCCTGTGTTTAGATAAAGAACGATACCATCAAGGTTTCAGAGAGTCGATTGACTTAAGTATCAGAGATCCTTGACCGGGAGGTCGTGTATCCCTATAGGGGATTAGGGGGGATGCATCAATATGAGTCACCTTTATGTCCCATGGAGTCTATTTAGTTCCACCTTCAGTCCTATTACAATTTTCTTATTCCTCCATGAGTTGTACCCATCCCGTGTTGTTGAGTTTTGACCTCTAGTTGTCCCTATGTTTTATCAATATGTCCTTGAAAGGATGTATACCTAGTAATATACTATTCCCCATGGAATTCTTTCAATCATTTCCATGCAATCCTTTCATTTATGATATGAAAAAGGGAAGTATTAAGCCCACCTCTCATTACTTTCCTACCCCCCTTTGGTGTTAGTGTTTATCAATCACACCTTACTTTCTACCTCATGCTAGATTAAATGACTCCTCGTTGCCTTTGTTATAGTAGGCCTTCCTCTATTGACATCAAAACCTTTATTCTAGAGGCTTGTATTAGAGGATAGTCTACCTTGGACTCATATTCTTCATTTGTGGGTGTCTCGTACCAGGAAAGGAGAGACCTTAGTGATATTTGACTTGGTTTTTTCTCATGTTCCTAACTCTCTCTCATTATCACATGATTGAGAATCATACACTTGAAATTCCAGTGATTGAGTTGATTGTACTAATTTACTAGACATGTGTGATAAGTGTCAATCCTTATGAGGAGGTTTCCCTGTAGGTATCACCCTACATGTTTTAGCATATATATTTGAATCCATAGATATAGCTCCACTTGTTGTACTTTGTATGTTAGGCCTAAGGAACCCTTTTCATTCTTAGGTGTCATCAAACTCCCCCCTATCGAAAACAACACCTTTATTCTAGGGGTTATTCCTATGTACCCTTGTACCAATCCACCTCCTTGATGGGATTCCTTAGAACAATCTTAGAGAGTCCTTATTTCTCTCAATCTTGGTAGGATATCATGTGCTCAAATTTATCCCATCATCACACTATTGAGAGTCAATGTAATGTCCCTGTCCAAATGATCTCTCCAAGAGATTAACATAATAGCATAAGTGATTCTTGTAGGCTATAGTAAGTGGGAAAAGGGGATTGATTAATTATTTGATGTCATCGGGGTCGAAAAGTAACCTTTTAAAAGTGACATTGAGTAATTAATTATAAAGGTGTTTTTAAGTGAGTTGAGCTTGTAAAGTCACTTTAATTTATTAAAAGGGTAAAAGGGTCAGAAAAGGTTTAACGAGGAACTAAAAGAGGAATGAGGATACCCTCTCTCATTATGCATTGTTATTTAAAAAAAAAAAATTGAGAGAGTTCTTATGGCTTTGGCTCTTGGGACGAAACATGTTAGAGGAGTTTGGGATTGGGTTAGGTGGTGAAACTATCCACCCTATCCAATCATAGAGGAGGGATCATTCATATTTCTTCATTATTCTTCAATGTGGCTAAGTATTTCATCATTTGGTAGCTACATTTTCATTGTAGGAGTCAATTCATGCTTGAGTAGGTCGAGTTGAGTTGTGGGGATGCATTTCTTGAGTTTTAGGGTCGAATCCTCTCATTAAGTGGTTGTATTTTCTTTATTTGGTTGAGATTTTATTGTGCGGTGGCCATAATCTATTGTTGGGAAGTTTTATAACCTATTAGGGATGATTTACCTTCAAAGGAGGTGACCATCTATTGAGAGGGGTTGTGTTCATTGCCTAGAGGCTGAATCCTTTGTGATGGACTGATTCTACCTATCCAATGGTTGAGCTAGTGTTGATTGGGGTTGTCATTTAATTTTTGGGAGAGTTATATTGTGTTGGGGATGAAATACCTTGGTTCAAGGTCAACTTTCATTGGTGAAGGGAGTATTCTTGGAGTTGTGCCAAACTCTTTGTGGGAAGACTTTTTGTATTAGAGGAGGGGTCGATTTATTTACAGCCAAACTATACTGTTGGTAGGTATTATTTGCGGGAATGTTGAACCTATTCTGCTATCATCTACAACCATACTCATCCTTGAAATTATAGAGGAATCCTAGAGGTATTATTTGCGGGAATGTTGAACCTATTCTGCTATCATCTACAACCATCCTCATCCTTGAAATTATAGAAGAATCCTAGAGGAACCATATATCAAGTTCCTATTTATTTATGATGTATGTAAATATCAAGGTATTTGTTGTGTCAGAAATGTCAAGGAATGGCAATTATGTGTTATAGTCAGGATTAATTGTTGTTGTAATCATACTTGTGTGTATGTTGTTGGAATTGATAGGAACTATAATTATATATTCTTAGTCATGGTATTTGTTGATAGAATTATGTGTCTCTACTATGGTTTTCATGAATGTGATGTATGTGTATCTTGTAGCTATATTGCATTATTCATGTACATGGGTAGTGAAAATTAAGGAGTGAATTTGATATCAGATGAATTTATACTTGAATTGATGTTGTTTATTTTCATTATATATTTTTTTACATCTTCTTAGTTGAAATATGGCGTAGCTTAGCCGACATGAGTTGGAAATGCCCTTGTCCAGGTATGGACAGTGTGCAGGGCGTGATTCCCTACCTACATGGCAATGGTAAAAGCCTTAGTTGTTAGAGAAGGATTTCATACAATCCTGAAGGCTTGGTAAGCATTAAAAAATATCTAAGGAAGACCCAAATTTAGCTAAGTCCTGAAGCGGACTGTTAAAACTGAAAAATCCCATGTCATTTCCCTAGAAATAATCACATCCGTCAAATTTGGCACAATGAAATAATCCTGGCCGTTTGTTGGGGTCCCTCACATATGAGATATTTTCAGGGATGGGTTGTTTCTAATCGTCAGATCATTCCATTGATTAATGATAATTGTTGTATCAAAGTTGGAGGGAGATTCTCATTGCACGTGACCAAGGAATCGAACCGCCGGATCTCATATAAATTAAGTCTAGATTGTTGGATCAAAGTCCTATGTGTAGGAACCATTGAATCAAGGATTAAATGTTGATTGTTGATCAACAAAGGATGATCGATCCACGTTGATAGAGAAAACTTAAAGTTCTCAGGATTTAACATAAAGGCAACCCCCAGGAGTGGTAATTTAAATACCACCTATTATCACTCCAGGAAACTCTCCTAGGCTGTAAGGAAACTCTCCAGGAAACTCTCCTAGGCTGCATAGCTTTATTCACATCAGGCCTGAAGCTATCCTTCTGATGGCATCTTAGACTGATAAACATCAGCATTGCAGGGAATCACAACTTTTATTTGGCGGGCAAGGTTTGCCTTTCCCAAGGCCTCTTGTATGTTAAGCACTGTGGGGAGTATAAATGCCTGGGCTTATTTCAGGTGTTAAGATCCAGACTTTAAACTGAAAACTCTGCAACCATGATCTTTGCAACTATGACCTCTGCATGTCTTTATTTACACAAGTTCACTGCTTATTTATGAGATCATACTGAAAAAGATCTAATTGTTCGTGTGGCGAACTTATTCCCTTATCTATTCCTACTCTAACCAGTAGAGACAGATAAATCAAGTAAAACTCGATTTCCAATGTAACCAAGTGAGAAACTGATCTACTGACATCATGTTGAATCTTGACCCGAACAACAATAAAGACCATATCATGCAGAAGAAAGGTTTGAGCAGAGGATAAAGATAATCTTCTTCTGGCAGGAAAATTCTAAGATCTATATTGCTCATGGACTCTAAATAGTCAGCAAAAGGATCCTCAAACTCATAACAGAATACCTCTTTGATTTGCTGCTTCAAGTGACTGTGTTGCAGTTGGTCTTCGTTTCTTTCACAAAACTCAATGATGAATGTAAACTGCTTGATCTTTGCTGGAGGACAATACGAACTAAATTTCTGATCTGAATCTTTCTGCTGCCCTTCCTGCAAATGTCTGCTGCACTCTGTCTTTTTCTGCAA
>ML780578.1:54684-77037 GCA_009831015.1 Picea engelmannii
CAAACACAATGGGTCTAACAACCGAGAAATAGCTTATGATAATCAACTAAAACAATTAAATCAATGAGATGACAGTCACTGCAAATTGAATGAGTTTCAACAAAGGGACATCCACTCATAAGCTATAAAGAAAAGAAGAGAAATTCTGACACAGAACTGAAAGAAGCTTGCAGTTTTTTATAAAATAAGAATAAGTCTGTGTGTTACAGAGGCAGCATCATAGTACTCAAAATCGAACCCTGTATCAAACTGAGTTCCTAGGCTTTATAGCCTTTACAAACAATTTTCAGATCCTCAAAACATGGATCAAATCAACTAAAAATAGAAAGTAAAATCTGTTGCAAAATATGTGGGATATTTCCTCAAAAGGAGGTCAATCCCTGATTTTACTCTGTTGACTGTTGATGATGTGTAGACAGCCTTCCAAGGCTAAAATATCATTCTCCCATGGAGACCAGGTCGAGTTGGCTGAGATGAGAAAAAATCCCTGAAATTTTGCCTTTGAAAAGATGCCAAATGTGATTAAAACTCTTCTTCTTCTCATCATTTTCCAAAAGTGATTGATTAAATGGACTTGATAATTTATTAATCAAGCCTTAGAAGAGGTTTCAATCCATTCTCACGCAAAAAATTACGATATGGGCGAAAATCGTGACATTCTGGCCGTGACAGGCTTTCCACAGCACATAGCCCGTGAAAAACGCTCCTTAGCTGCGGAAAGTCGGCACTTTCAACAGCTAACGGGTCATAAAATATCGGTTTGCGCTGTTGAAAGCGAGCAGATTTTCAAAATCGAATTTCTCGGTCATAAAAAATCCATTTTTCATGTATGAATAGTCGATCGACATCTACGGAATCTAAGCTTTCCAATGGTGTTTTTAGATCTTCATTTGGAGCTCGGGAAGGGATCGAAAAGTTCCCTACAAGTTTAAGTATCATTCTTTCCATTTGCAACTCAAAACCGTAAGAGGTCCTTTGTGAACAATGTCTGATATGGAACTAAAGATTTGATTTGATGTTGTCAGCTCGAAAGTACAACTTCTATCAACTATTCGCTTGCCACTTTCACCAGCGCGTGACTCTGTGGAAAATCCCTGTTAGCTGCTGAAAGTATGCACTTTCAACAGTGCACCGCTTTGTAGAAGACACTCCTTAGCTGCGGAAAGCATGCACTTTCAACAGCGCACACTCAACTTTTGGACACACGTTAGCTGATGAAAGTGTAAAATGAAAATTTTGAAAAGAAGACTTTATGGGTCAAATTATTTTCTTAAGACAAAACCAAAACCTAAGTTTTGCAGCTAAAAAGACTCAACAATGAATTAAGGAAACTATCAATAGCCATGCTATCCACCATAAAACCTGACCAAAATGACGGTGCTATTTTGGGAGATAACACCACCAAAGGACATGTGACTATGATTAAGGGAACAATGCAACTCCGAGAGTGTTTTGGAAACCACACTTGACTCTTGCGCTACACTAAAGGGGAATATTGCTTAAAGAAGGTGGTAATATACGATGGTTTGATGCCAAAAGACGTAAAGTGGGAAAGTGGAAATCATCGATCAAAGCAGTTTTCGGAGCCCAATATCTAAATGATCGTATCCATTGATCATTGTAGTATGATAGGATCATTCCATGGTAAGTTTGGAATGAGATTTTGAATTGATGAGAGTCATCAATCTATCATAGAATATTTCAAACTCATTGAAACTGTTGATTGATATGGAAACCATTAGACATGATTCTGAGGAAGGGTGACATCATGTTGATGTCACATCGATGAAAAGAGCCTATGTGTACAAGGATGACATGTGACAACCTACATTTTTAGAGAGGGACTGAGTGTGGTCCCTATTAGTCTGAACCTTGGGACAAGTGTCAAATTATGATCTGTTTGATCTCAATATGGAGAGATATCATCCATTCATCGGAGGAGTGTTGATTGAATTCCTAGAGAGGAAAGCACTCTGATGAAATGCACTCAGAGGATTGATATGGACCATTGATCAGAGGGTAGTCATAGTGAATGATAGTTGTTGATCTATCGTGGGCCCTACATGGTTTAGTAAAAAAGGTTAGAAGAAAGGATGGTATATGTCGTGAAAGTATGAGGCACCAATGTCATTGAGTGGAACATTCGTATCAATCGGGATGGGCATTGAGGGATATGTTTCATCGATCACAGTAGGGTCATTGAAGTATCCTGGGTTAAAGTACTCCGACAGGAATATTCCAAGGATTGATATTGGTCATCGATCATAGGTTGTCCATGATTCCTGACAGTCATTGATGTTTTATGGATCCACCTTCTCAAATATGAAGAAATTTTAAGATGTCATTAAACCTCGTGTAATTGAGAAACTCCAAAGAAATCCTAGCCATAGACTGCCTGATTCCCAGGACCATCTAATATGTCAGAGGGGTATGTCATCGAACTGAGGCCATAAGAGTGTGTTGGAAATATTGGAGTGAACACACTTCGATGGGTGATTCAGAAGATATAGAAGGGATTTGAATAGATCAGAGCCATTTATTTAGAAGGCCAACAGGACATGGTCCATTGTAACATCCCCAGCCTTCTATAGGCCCGGGAAATGCTACTACGTGGAACATAAATACGTATATATATATATATATATATATATATATATATATATAATTCATATTTAATGAGTTTTAATTAAACAACCCAGAGATATTTTTACCATACAGACTCTCGTGGAATTAACAGTAATTCATACATGCAATGGAATACATGATAACATTTCAAAGACATAGACATGCATAACATATATAATTAAGCATGGAAATGATACTTATTTTTTAACTGGAGTAAAATCCATAGACTACGTGCAGACCTTCCACGAACCTCCCAGCCTTAGACCATGCTACTCATCACTCTCAACAGTAGGTCACCCCTGAGTTGGGACTAAGCTCCACTGGGTAAGGGATTCCTAGGATAGGCAAGGTCCACAAGGAATTCACACAGTTTCAGAGGAAGGATTCTATCCCCAGATCCACTTACGTCCAATGCTCACAGACTCTCATTCCCCACGTGTTTGTCCCACCCCAGGAGTATGCACCGTCACTGTCACATAGTCCATTGGTTGCTCAACCTCCCTTACCTTGGGCTTCAGCAACAGATCAGACCAGAATTCTCAGAGCTCTGTAGTAGCTACGGGACTCTGTCCAGGAAATTTCTCCTTCTCAGCACACTCTCTCACCTGGATAGAGTTAACAACCCGTTTCTTCAGCAAACCTTTGACTCAGCTCCAACCAGGTGAGGGAAACAACCACTTTTCAACACCCCTCAAGAAAAAGGAAGACAACAACAAGAAATGGGCATGGGAAATGAAAACAGAAACAACCAATGCTAAGACACAACACAGTTAAGGCGATTATAGGATACGTCAGGATTCACGGCAAGCAACAAAGGTTAGATTCATGCTTTCTGGTTTCAGAGATGCATGAGTATGCAGAGGTCCAACGCAGAGGAAAAACAAGTTTGATGGAGGACTACCAGCGAACTCAGGCGGAGGATGGCATAATCGCAAGCGAACCCCCCCAGCACAATTTGACTCTTTGGTTTTAACTGCATGAACCCAGGTCGACACCTGTGTTCTTGGGGCTGCATGCACTCCATTTAGCATATGTCCCCTTTCCAAGAACTTAACATAGCACCCATCATGTCCACCTTAGTCTTTAGAAATTAATATTAAAATATTATTCCTCTAAAGGTAAGCCCCCTAGCTTAGCCCCTAGGCCCAAACAGTTAGCCCCCTCCCCTTCCCTACCTAGTGGAAGCTTAGTCCTGCATCACTCTTTCTTCATGGTCAGTCTACATGCAGCGATGTGTTTATATTAATGTTATGAATATTTACATGTACAAAACAGGCTCCTGGCCTTTTAACACTTAGGCTCTCCGACCTATTAACAAATATGCTTACCATCTTACAATTGATCGACTCACCATCCTACAAAACATGTTTACAATTCATAAAATGATTGGGGCTCGTCCTTAGGGTGTTACAATCCCCTCCTATTATTTTTTCAATGTCTTCGGTGCATTTTATTTACACAGCATCAACAAGATTTCCAAAATCTTCAAAAAGACATGGGTATTATGCCCGCATAGCATCCTCATGATCCCATGTCACGTCCTCATGACTGTACCAGGTCCAGTGGACCTTTACAAGACCCATGGATCGATTATGGAGATGTTTTCTCTTCCAGTCCAATATCTGCACCAGATGCACTTACAAGAGTCCTTCTTGCTCCACCTGAATCACATTCCAATCAATAACATGATTAGCATCTGGTATATATTTCTTAAGCAATGAAACATGAAACATATTATGCACATTCATAGATGCAGGCAATGCAAGCATATATGAAACTGGCCCAATCCTCTCTAGGATTTCTAATGTCCCACAATATCTGGCCACCAACTTGGAATAGTTTCCCAATTTCAGGGAACTTCTGTTAGCTTTCACTTTAAGAAAAACACGTTCTCCCACTTTAAACTCTCTGTGGGTTTTGTTCTTATCAACATAACTTTTCTTCCTGTCTTGGGTAGCTTTCAATTTTTTCTTAATATTCATCATTTGCTCTTCTATTTCCTTGAACAACTCTGGCCCAACTATTTCTCTATGAGTTGGGTTATCCCATCTTACTAGGGTGTTTCACTTTCTACCATAAAGTGATTCAAATGGGCTCATCTTCAATGATGCTTGATACCCATTGTTGTAGGAAAATTCTACCAAGTGTAGGTAGTTTTCCCATTGGGATGGTTTTTCCATCACATACATACTTAGCATGTCTTCTATCACTTGGTTCACCCTCTCTATCTACCCATCAGACTTAGAATGGTAAGCAGTGCAGAAGTTCAGATTCGTTATGAACCCTTTGAATAACCCTTTCCAGAATTTTGAGGTAAATTTTGGGTCTCTGTCAGACACAATTGTCTTGGGAATACCGTGCAACCTTGCTACTTCCCTCATATAGATATAGACAACATGAGATGCCTTGTGAGTGGTCTTTAATGGAATAAAAGGAGCAGCTTTCATAATGTTATCCACCACCACCATGATGGAATCATGATTCTTGCTTGTTCTAGGAAATCCTGTGATGAAATCCATTGTCACCACTTCCCACTTCCACTCAGGATTGGACAATGGTTATAGCAACTCGAATGGGTGCCTATTCTCATCCTTGACCTTCTGACACTCCATTCATATGGCAATATATTCTGCAATTTTCTTTTTCATACCTGGCCAAAAGTAATGGATTTTGAATGCTTCCACTGTTTTCTGATATCCAGGGTGTTGAACATAAGGCACATTATGCATTTCCTTCAAAATCATAACTCTCAATTCCTGATAATTAGGTACATAAATTCTATTTTTGTACATGAGTGTTCCATCCACTTCCAATTTATAATCTTCCACTTTCTGTAGCATCTTGCCTTGATGTATCTTTGCTACCAATTCCTTGTACTGCAAATTTTCATTTGCAGCTTCCAAAATTATGCCTTTAATATCAGTTTGATACATGCTAATGGTCGTAGCATGTAGTTCATGTACTCTCCTGCTGAGTGCATCAGACACTTTTTTCTCCTTTCCTTTGATATACCTGATATCAAAGTCATATTCACAAAGGAATTCCAACCATCTACTCTGCCTAGCATTTAAGGTTGGCCGATCAAACAAATACTTCAGACTATTATGGTTTGTCAGTTCGAATCTCCTTCCCATGAGGTAGTGCCTCCATTTCTTCACAGCGTGCACTATGGTTGCCAACTCCAAATCATGAGTGGCATAGTTCTTTTGATGCTCTTTCAATTTTATGGATTCATAACATATGACAAACCCATTCTGGATGAGGACTCCTCCCAGTCCTTCTTTGCATGCATCTGTGCAAACCACATAATCCTCATTTGGATCTGCATTACTCAAGATTGGAGCACTGGTTAACAACTACTTCAATTGTTGGAAGCTTCTATCACACTCTTCTATCCATTGAAATTTCTTCTCCTTCCTTTGCAAGGAAGTGATAGGGTGAGCTATCCTTGAGAACCCTGCAACGAACCTTCTGTAATAGTTGGCTAGACCCATAAAGGATCTGACCTATGTTACATTCTTCAACATTGTCCATTCTCTAATGGATTATATCTTCTCAGGATCCACAACTATCCCATCTTTTGAAATTATATGCCCCAAATAATGAATTATGTTTTGATAAAATGAGCACTTTCTCAATTTGGTATATAGTTGGTGCTCTCTTAGCACTTGCAACACCATCTTCAGATCGTGTTCATGCTCTTCCTCCGACTTGGAATACACCAGGATGTCATCCAAAAAGACTATGACAAACTTGTCCAAGTATTCTTTGAATACACCATTCATTAAACACATGAAAACAATGGGTGCATTTGTTAACCCAAATGGAACCACTATGAATTCATATTGACCAAAAAAATTTCTAAAGGTGGTCTTGCTGATGTCTTCATCCTTAATCCTTACCTGGTGATATCCTGACCTAAGATATATCTTTGAAAATATCTTGGCATCCTTTAACTGATCAAAGAGATCATCGATCCTTGGCAAAGGATACTTGTTATTAATGGTTACTTTGTTCAGTTGTCTGAAATTGATGCACAATCTCAATGTACTATCTTTATTCTTAACGAACAGGACCATGGAACCCCAAGGTGACACACTTGGGAGTATATACCCCTTCTTCAGAAGTTATTCAAGCTGCAATTGCAGTTCTTTCAGCTCTGGCATACTCATTTTGTAAGGAGTTTTCAACATTGGAGCTGCTCCAGGCATTAGGTTTACAAAGAAGTCAATATCTCTCTTCGGGGGTAGTCTTGGTACCTCCTGGAATACCTCTTCAAAATATTTTAATACTGCATGGTCCTAAATATTTGATACTTTATCCTTATATGCTTCCTCCATGTGGGCTGCAAATAATTGACATCCTTTCCTGTATCACTTCTTGAGCTACATTGCTGAGATCTCTTTGACAAAAACTGATCTGGCAATTCCTTGGGCTATTCTTCAATTCCCTTCCTCATCCAGGCAAGTGACTTCCTTGTTACGACAGTCTAAGATGGCATGTTGTTGGTCCAACCAATCCATCCCAATTAGACAGACATAGGAACCTAAAGGTAAAATTTTCAATTCATCCCTTGTGCTCAATCCGTTCATGTTCATTGGACAAGACTTAACTAACTCAGTAACCTTTCTTTTGGTTCCTATAGCCAGTTGCACTAACCAAGTTTTTCCATGCTTGTTTCTTGGCAATTGAAAAATTTCCACCATTCTAGGATCTATATAACTATGACTAGCCCCTGAGTCAATTAAAATAGTAAAGGCATGGTTATTGATCATACCTTCAACTTCAATCATATGTGACTGAAACTTAGCTCGCTTGTTGTCCAAGGCTTCATATATCCTTGGTATTCTACCACCCATGTCTTCCACTATTTTTGTCTGTTGAAAATTGTGGACAATTCTCACTTTGTCACTTATGTGGGAGCAATCTTTGTACCTATGATTTCCTTTACAACCCCAACATTCCATAGGTGGTTGTCTTGGCATTTTTCCACCTACTTCTGCCTTCTTGGGATCTCTAATATATGATTTTCCTTGAGGATTGTTTTTGAAAAAGGGTGGCTTAGTTCCCTTCTTCCTCTAATCCATCTTGAATTTCTTCTTGTCTTCCCAAGCCTTCCAGAAAATAGGATTTTCTCCTTGCTGCTCATATAAGAATTTTTCCCTTCTTATGGTTTCTTCCATAGTCTTAGGATCATCATACTAGATCTTGTCACCGATGGAAGATGGCAGTCCACTCAGATACCTATGAATTTTAACAGTCTCATCTTTGATGAAAGGAACATTGTAACAATCCCCCCGACCAACCTGAGGTCAAGGTACGCCACTCCAAAGAAACCACTCATGCTTTCATGCCAGTCAGTAACATTCCCAACCATCAGCCCAGGCCATGCTACTATAGGTAACACTTTCATTCCCATACTGCGAAACATACAGTAGCATACCCAGTAGTCAACTAAGCAATGCCACCTAAATTTACTCTTTAGACTGCATGCAACTAAAACATATGCATACAACACGCTCACAGAAGATTTACATCTAAACATACACAACAATAACTTTCTGTAACATACGAATTTTATATTAAAATAACAGTAATTACCGATATGCATCATTTACAGGAAATTACCCATAAGCACACAAGCAAACATAGATGCATATATGATAAAATCATAACATGGGCATGTAAATAACAAAACAACATATCCATGTATCATAAAATTGGTGCTTATATTAGAAAGACTGTCACCAACTTCTTACAAACCGTCCACGAACCTCCCAGCCATAGACTACACTGTTCATCACTCTCAACAATGAATCACCCCCGAGCTGGGACTGAACTCCACCCAGGGTAAAGGGATTCCTATCTAGGCTAAGGCTCATGGACAACATGAAAGACTCTATCTCAGGTGCTCACTCAACTAACAGCCTACAACCTCTCATTCCCCACATGCCTGTCCCACCTAAGGAAGTGTGCCCCTTCTCTGCTCAACAGTCCCTCGGCTGCCCCACTTCCCTTCCAGGGCTTCAACAACAGGCCAGAACAGAAGTCTTAGAGAGTTGTAGCTGTAGTTTATCACCAACGAAAATCAATCCCCAACAATTCTCTCGCCTAGAGAACTGCTCATGGGCCTGACAACCTGCTTCTTCAATCCCGCTCCAAGCTAACCAGGTACACCAACCAAAAGGGATGGGAAACAGGCTTTGGAAAGGTTGAATGGTTTTCTCAAGGATAATGGAATGTATGAGTGAAATTGTCATGGAATCATTGATTGGATAACTGAGTGTGTTTTGGAATCACTGTGAACTCTCTGTCCAAAGAAATCATCCTCTTCCTACTGGTTTTCCCCTTTTTCCCCTTCGTAAAAATCCCTCTGTGAAAAAATATCCCTAAGTTAAGTTTCCCCACAATATGAATGCATGTCCCCAACTTGACACTTGTCATATCAGAAGTTACTTTTGTCCACTTGTCCCCAACTTTAGGACTTAGGATAAACTAATTATCCATACTTTATGTTCTGGAATATTAATATAATATTCCCTTGAGTTTTGGCACTCCCTTTCCCTAACTGGTGAAGTTCATCCCCCCATCTCTTTTATCGTGGTCGGTCTGCACGCAGTGATGTATTTTATATTAATCATGAGTCATGTACAAAGTAGGGGCATTGGCCCTTGAAATCTAGGCATTCTGGCCTAATACCAAAACATAAGCATTCCGACTTATAATACTGGATCACCAGCCTATAATGCATATTATATACACAAATGTCTGCTGACCTTAATATTGTGCGCACTTAGTTACTGCGCGATGTATCCTCTATCTTTAAGGTTGCATGCACCTTAGTTACTGTGTGCAGTATTCAGAAATGTGTACATTACATCTCGTTACTGCGCGGTATATGCATGCACCATGCCATGAAAAATGTATTACAAAATGATGTCTAAACAACTCACCAGCTTAAATATACTTGGATTATATTTACATTTGGGTTCGACCGAGGGATATTACAATCCCCTCCCCTTATTTATGCACTGCCCTTAGTGCATCATGTACCCATATACAACAAAATTCTCAAAATTCTTCAAAAAGATGCAGGTATTCTACCCGCATTGCATCCTCGTGCTCCCAAGTAGCATCTTCAGGTCCGTACCAGGTCCATTGGACCCTTACAAGCCCTATGGCTTGATTCCGGAGTTGTTTGATTTTTCGATCTAGGATGCACACCAGATGCACTTGGAAAGCACCTTCTTGCTCCACCTGAATAACATTCCAATCAATAACATGATTAGCATCGGGTATATATTTCTTTAGCAATGATACATGGAAGACATTATGAACAGACATAGATGCAGGCAATGAAATCATATAAGCAACTGGACCAATCCTTTCTAGGATTTCAAATGGTCCACAAAATCTGGCTGCTAACTTGGTGCAGCTTCCCAACTTTAGAGAACTCCTGTTAGCTTTTACTTTCAGGAAAACATGATCACCCACTTTGAATTCTCTGTGGATTATGTTTTTAACATCATAACTTTTATGTTTGTCTTGTACAATTTTCAAATTCTGCTTAATTTTTAACATTTGGTCCTCCATCTCCTTGAGCAACTCTGGCCCGACTATTGTTCTATCAGTTGGATTATCCCAACTTACTAGAGTATTGCACCTCCTACCATAAAGTGCTTCAAATGGTCTCATTTTCAATGATGCCTGATACCCAATGTTATAAGAAAATTCTACCAAGTGTAGGTAGTCTTCCCATTTCGATGGTTTGTCCATCACATACATTCTCAACATATCTTCTATCACCCTATTCACCCCCTCTGTCTTTCCATCAGACTCGGGATGATAAGCGGTACTAAAGTTCCGATTCATTCTGAATCCTTTGAAAAATCCTTTCCAGAAATTCAAGGTGAATTTTGGGTCTCTGTCAGACACAATCATTTTAGGAATTCCATGCAATCGTGCCACTTCCCTCATGAAAATATCAGGGACATATGCTACCTTGAGAGTAGTTTTTAGTGGAATAAAATGGGCATCTTTTGTGATCTTGTCAACCACTACCATAATCGAATCATGTAGCTTGCCTATTCTGGGCAATCCCGTAATAAAATCCATTGTCACCACTTCCCACTTCCATTCAGGAATGGGCAAAGGTTGCAGCAATCCTATTGGGTGCCTATGCTCTGTTTTAACTTTCTGGCATTCCATACACCTAGCGATGTATTCTGCAATTTCTCTCTTCATACCTAGACAAAAGTATTGGCTCTTGACCATTGTTATGGTTTTCTTATATCCAGGGTGCCCTGCATAAGGAGCATTATGCATCTCATGCAAAATTATACGTTTCAAGTCCTGGACATTTGGTACAAAAAATATGTTCTTGTGCAGCAATATTCCATCTACTCCCAACTTATAAATATCCATCTTCCAAAGTATCTTACCATGTTGTAGCATTGCTACCAATTCTTTGTACTGCAGATCTGTATTTGCAGCCTCCAGAATTTTTCTTTTAACATCAATCTGGTACATGCTGATGGTTGTAGAACATAGTTCATGCACCCTCCTACTGAGTGCATCAGCCACTTTATTTTCTTTCCCTTTGATATGATTTATATCAAAGTTATATTATCTTAGAAATTCTAACCATCTTCTTTGTCTAGAATTTATATTTGGATGGTCAAATAAATATTTCAAACCATTGTGGTATGTTCTTAACTCAAACCTTTTTCCCATGAGGTAGTGTCTCCATTTCCTCAGGGCATGCACTATGGTTGCCAACTCCAAATCATGAGTGGGATAGTTTCTTTCATGATCCTTCAACTTCCTTTATTCATAACATATCACAAATCCATCTTGACTGAGGACTCCACCCAGTCCTTCATCACATGCATCTGTGCATACAATGAAATATTCATTTGGGTCTGCGATCCTTAGTATTGGAGCACTTGTCAATGATTGTTTCAAATGTTGGAAACTCCTTTCACAGTTCGTCATCCACTGAAACTTCATACCTTTCCTTTGCAAGGAAGTGATTGGGTGTGCTATCTTCGAGAATCCTCTAATGAATCTATTGTAGTATCCTGTAAGTCCCATGAAATATCTGACCTCTATCACATTCTTTGGTGCTAACCATTCTCTAATGGCTTCTACCTTCTCAGGGTCCACTGCTATCCCATATTTTGAGATGATATGTCCCAAATAATGAATTTGTTTCTGATCAAATGAGCACTTGCTCAATTTGGCATACAACTGATGTTCCCTTAATACTTTCAACACCATCCTCAAATGATGTTCATTCTCTTCCTCTGACTTGGAATATATAACAATGTCATCCAAAAAGACAATGACAAACTTGTCCAAATACTCTCAGAAAACACCATTCATTAAGCACATGAAAACAATTGGTGCATTTGACAACCCAAACGGTACCACTGTGAACTCATAATGACCATACCTTGTCCTGAAGGCGGTCTTGCTAATATATTCTTCTTTAATTCTTACCTGATGGTATCCTGATCTGAGATTTATCTTTGAAAATATCCTTACATCCTTCAATTGATCGAAGAGGTCATCAATCCTTGGTAGAGGATATTTGTTCTTAACAGTCACTTTATTCAATTCTCTGAAGTCAATGCACAATCTTAACGTTCCATCTTTTTTTTTCACAAACAAGACTGGGGCACCCCAAGGTGATACACTTGGGCGTATATACCCCTTCATCATAAGTTCTTCAAGTTGCATTTGCAACTCCTTCAATTCTGGTGTACTCATCCTATAAGGAGTCTTTGATATTGGCGTTGCTCCAGGCATCAAATCTATAGAGAAATCAATGTCTCTCCTTGGGGGTAGTCTTGGTACTTCCTTGAATACATCTTCAAATTCTTTCAGGACTGGATAATACTTCAAATTTGGCACATTTTCTTTAGGTGTCTCCTCCATATGAGCTGCAAATATTTGGCATCCTCTTCTATAACATTTCTTCAGCTGTAATGCTGAAATTTCTCTAACGGTTACTGCCCTGGGAATTCCCTACACTTTCCTTTGGTTCCCTTCTTCATCTAGCCAAGTGAATGCTTTGTTATGACAATCCAATAGAGCATGATTTGGGTCCAACCAATCCATCCCAATTAAACAGTCATGGGAACCTAAGGGTAAGATGTTCAAATATGCCCTGGTATTTAGTCCATTCATGTCTGTGAGGCAGGACTTAACCATATCATTAACTTTTCTTTTGGCTCCTGTAGCCAGTTGCACCAACTAGGATTTCCCATGCTTGCTTCTTGGAAATTGAAAACTTTCCACCATCTTTGGGTCTATATAACTATGGCTAGCTCCTCAATCAATTAAAATAGCAAGGGTTTGGTTATTGATCATACCTTCCACTTCAATCATGTGGGACTGATACTCTTCTTGCTTGTTGTCCAGGGATGCATAAATCCTTGACACATTTCTACCCATGTCCTCTATTGTCTCAGCTCATTGTACATTGTGAACAGTCCTACCTTTTTCTCCTCTGTGAGGACAATCTCTGAACCTATGGTCTCCTTTACAACCCCAACATTGCATAGGTGGTTGTATTGGCCCTTGACTCCCTGTATCAATCACTCTAGTTCCGTTATGTGTTTTCTGCCAAAGTGGATTATTTCTGAAGAATGGTGGCTTAGCTCCCTTCTTCCTCTGATCCATCTTGAATTTCTTATTGTCTTCCCAAGCCTTTTGGAAAGCTGGTCTTGCTTTCTGCTGGTCATATAAGAATTTATCTCTCCTTATGGTCTCCTCTAATGCCTTGGGATCATCATACTGTATTTTTTCACTGATGAACGATGAAAATCCACTTAAGTACCATTGAATCTTGACTGTCTCATCCTTAATGAAAGATACATACTTCAACAGTTCCAGAAACCTTCTCTCATATTCATCTATGGTCGTACTTCCAAGCTTGAGTTCAAAGAACTCTTTCATTTTCTTGTCATAGTATCTCTTGGTCAAGTACTTCTTCTCAAAATAATTCTTGAATTCTCTCCAAGTAACACTTTTCTCGACAATGTGTTGTACCTACACAAGTTGATCCTACCACATGGAGGCCTTTCCTTTGAGTTGATAGATAGCAATTCTACCTTCAGCATAAGAAGAATAATTATGCAATTGAAAATACTTCCTCATGCCTAGCAACCATGTTTTGGCATCTTCATCCTTCTTGTGCTCACCATCAAATGTAGGAGGTTTGATTTTGTTCATTTCTCCTCGCAGCTCATCCACCTCAGATCTCTTATACCTTCTGACAGGGGATAGACTTGAGTTGTTTCCTGCTCTATTATGGGAATGCCTATGGGGATGATGGTGATGTCTACTTTTTACTTCTCCCTTCTCCTCTGAAGATTTGTGACTCGCGGATCTACTTGATTCACTCCCCTTAACCAATTTCTTCTCTATTCTGTTCAAACCCTCTAATAGCTTCATGTTGAAGTCATCTTGTTGCTCTTTGGCTTTCATAATCCTTTCATTATCAGCTTTATGGCTTTGGACATCCTTCTGCAAATTCTTAATGGTCTCAGCCATATTCATATCTTCATTCCTTTCTTCTCCATGTTCGTTGGAGTTCATTCCTTCCATGCCCAAATGGACATCCATCCCTCTACTCTTTTCTGGATGATTCTAATTCCCCTGTGCCTCTTCCATTCCTATGGACTCTACACTCGTCTGACTTGACCGAGTTGTTGTTAATTCTTCAAAGCGTGCAGCCATCGAAACTAATCAACAATCAGCAATTCATGAGAATATGCACCATTTCGATTCAACATACACATCAACATTATCACTCCCAGTTTCATGGTGTTATCACCACAACAATTCTAGATAAGACCCGAGTCTCGATAACGTTGACGTGCAGTGTCTTCCGAGATACACTTGCACAAGAAGGTGGTATTGTCGAAACCACTTTCGCCAAGACGCAGTATCACGTGTCTCAACATGTCAGATCCACCACTCATGGAGTGGGCGGCGACTAGTCAGATCACTCTGCTCCATTCGTTCGATACTTTGCAACCATGTGACATCAACTAAACGCCACCATGTAATGAACTCAAAATCTAATCATTTGAAATGGATTGGATGAGCATGGAAACCCAATGCTCTTTGTATGTAATCTGTCTGCACTTCATAAATGGAGTTCTATAATTACCACTCTCCAAGTATGAAGATATATGTGTATCCATAACCATAGTAATCTTCAAGCTGCTTGACTTCCTACTCTTTGTAAAGACACATTTTGGTATCCCCAACCTGAGATACATGGATAAAGCTAAGTCGAGTGAGACTGGTTATTCGAGCAACATGTTAGGCTTTCCTGCGAATAAGGAGGAAAGGGTCCTTGCGCACCTTCTAGCAACTAAGTTCCACACAGAGCTGGTTATAGACTCACGATTGGAATTTAGGTTGAATCCCATTATAAAGGATTTAGTCATCAACAGGCTAGCCACTAAGAAGAAAAGGAGTAAGCGGCATAAGAAGGAGGAATATGCGGTTAAAGCGGCCGAAAGTGTTGGAGAAAATCAACCGGTCTGGTTAGACTCCTCTTTAAAGGAGGAGATCGCTAAGCTGAAGTAAGTCTTCAACTAAGATAAGCATGTCTCAGTGAATTTTGAACATCCGGCAGCAAAGGTTAAGAGTACAAGAGATGATAGGCATGTTCTTCAATGACCCTTTTTACAACAGGTTAACTGTTGTCATCACCCTTTTGTAATTTTGTGATTAATATGATTATATAAATATAGAAACGGATTTTAGACTGTTTTATTACAATTTATATCTGGGAATGTTATGACTCTTGTTTTCTTTTATAATATTTTTTTTTTTCTTGTAATATTATAATTTATTTTCATCTGTCTAAATCGGAAGAAATTAAATTCGAAATTAATGCTTCAATGTGGTTATGTGTTTATTTTTTTATTATTATTATGCAATTTAAACTCAGACTCCTCACCTTCCAAGCAACTTCGCGTGCATTAACTTGACCTATTCATTTATATTATCGTGCATAGAAATATTACAAGGTAAACGCTTATCCGTGCACCTAAATCTACTGTGCATTTATTCTTCGTCATACCGACTACTTACGCGCACTATTTTGGCGTTGCGCGCCAATATCCACTGCACACAGTTTCGATACTGTGCACCGATATTCCACATGCGTTTTCATCCTATGCATGCACCATGTCAAGTTTAACATATTCCTTCACGCTCAAATATCTACGCACACTACTGAATACACTGTCACGAAACAACTTATACTCGTACTTATGTGCGTACCAACAAAAATCCGCCGTGTTAGGCAATACTTCCGTACCCCATGTGCACCTTACTATGTGTGTGCTTACTGCACAAGGCTAATTTCAGCACATGCATCTACACATAATAATCTTTCGTGCGACGCCATAATTTACTGCGCACACTGGCACGCCACAGTTTCTCGCGTGGTACCAAATTTACCATACGCGCCAGTATGCCAACCTTTTCCAAGGACACTTTATGACTCTAATTCTGGTCACTTCGAAGTTACTTTTCTGTGAATATTCACTTTGATTGCACCCTTCTGGTCCATCCAAGCTCAGTGTTGAACCGAGGCTCTGATACCATACTGTAACGATCCCCCCGACCAACCTGAGGCTAGGGTACGCCACTCCAAAGCAACCACTCATGCTCTAACGCCATTCGGTAACATTCCTAGCCATTAGGCTGGGCCGTGCTACTCTAGGGAACACTTTCGTTCCCATACTATGGAACATATAGTAGCATACCCAATAGTCAACTAAGCAATGCCACATAAATTTACTCTTTAGACTGCATGCAACTAAAACATATGCATACAGCACGCTCACAAAAGGTTTACATCTAAACATACACAACAATTACTTTCTATAACATACGAATTTTATATTAAAATAACAGTAATTACTGATATGCATCATTTACAGGAAATTACCCATAAGCACACAAGAAAACATAGTCGCATATATGATAAAATCGTAACATGGGCATGTAAATAACAAAACAACATATCCATATATCATACAAATTGTACTTATCTTAGAAAGACTATCACCAACTGCTTATAGATCGTCCACGAACCTCCCAGCCATAGACTACAATGTTCATCACTCTTAACAGTGAATTACCCTCGAGCTGGGACTGAACTCCACCCAGGGTAAAGGGATTCCTATCTAGGCTAAGGCTCATGGACAACAGGAAATACTCTGTCTCAGGTGCTCACTCAGCTAACAACCTACAACCTCTCATTCCCCACATTCCTGTCCCACCCAAGGAAGTGTGCCCCTTCTTTGCTCAATATTCCCTCGGTTGCCCCACTTCCCTTCCAGGGCTTCAACAACAGGCTAGACAGGAAGTCTTAGAGCACTATAGCTACATTTTAGCACCAACAGAAATCAATCCCCAACAATTCTCTCACCCAGAGAACTGTTGACGGGCCTGACAACCCTCTTCTTCAATCTCGCTCCAGGCTAACCAGGTACACCAACCAAAAGGGATAGGAAACAGGCTTCGGAAAGGTGGAATGGTTGTCTCAAGGATAACGGAATGTATGAGTGAAATGGTCATGGATTCATTGACTGGATAACTGAGTGTGTTTTGGAATCACTGTGAACTCTCTGTCCAAAGAAATCATCCTCTGCCTGCTGGTTTTCCCCTTTTTCCCCTTCATAAAAATCCCTCTATGAAAAACTCTCCCTAAGTTAAGTTTCCCCACGATATGAATGCATGTATCCAACTTGATACTTGTCATATCAAAAGTTACTTTTGTCCACTTGTCCCCAACTTTAGGACTTAGGGTAAACTAATTATACATACTTTATGTTCTGGAATATTAATATAATATTCCCCTGACTTTTGGCCCTCCCTTTCCCTAACTGGTGAAGTTCAGTCCCCCATCTCTTTTATCATGGTCGGTCTGTGCACAGTGATGTATTTTATATTAATCATGAGTCATGTACAAAGTAGGCTCATTGGCCCTTGACATCTAGGCATTCCGGCCTAATACCAAAACATAAGCATTCTGGCTTATAATACTGGATCACTAGCCTATAATGCATATTATATACACAAAGGTTCTTTGACCTTAATATTGCACGCACTTAGTTACTGTTCACTGTATCCTTTGTCTTTAAGGTTGCGCGCAGTATTCAGAAATGTGTACATTACATCCCTTTACTGCGTGGTATATGCGTGCACCATGCCATGAAAGGTGTATTACAAAATGATGTCTAAACAACTCACCAGCTTAAATATACTTGGATTATATTTACATTTGGGTTCGACCAAGGGATATTACAAACGTACTTCAACAATTCCAAAAACCTTTGTTTGTATTCATCGATGGACATACTACCCAACTTGAGTTCAAATAAATCTTTCATCTTTCTTTCATAGTATATCTTAGTCAAGTATTTCTTTTCGAAATACTTCTTGAATTCCTTCCAAGTAATATCTTTCTCTTTAATGTGTTGCACCTGTACAAGTTGATCCCACCACATGGATTCCTTTCCTTTCAGTTGATACATTGTGATTCTCCCTTCAACCTGAGGGGACTAATTCTGCAATTGGAAATATTTCCTCATGCCAAGCAACCATGTCTCGACATCTTCCTCCTTTTGGTGCTCCCCATAAAACATAGGAGGCTTAATCTTGTTCATCTCACCCTTCAGTTCATCCACTCCATATCTCTTGTGTTTTCTGGTAGGAGATGCGCTTGAGCTACTATGTGCCCTCCTCTTGGAGTATCCTTAAGAGTGATGATGGTGTCTTCCAACACTCCTGGATTTCCTCTTCTCATCAGGGAACCTGTGACTTCCTGATTTACTGGAGTCACTCACCTTATCCAATTTCCTTTCTATCCTTTCTAGGCTCTGTATCAACTTTATGTTGAATTTTCCCTACTGATCCTTGGCTTCCATGAGCTTTATGTTATCTTCTGGGTGAGTCTGGACATATTTTTTCAATCTTTCAATGATTTTCATCATGCTTCCATTTGTATCTATCTCTTCTCCATGTCCATTGGATCTTGATCCTTCAATTCCCAAACGAACATCCATTCCTCTATATTCATTTTTTAAACTGGAAGCATTTTGTGCCTCCTCCATTTCTTTGCACTCTGTGGAAATTTTGTTTGGTTCTGACAATCGTTAAACTCTGCAAACACAATTTACAGTCAACCAAAGTTTTTCTGGCCATCAGTCCTTAAAAATTCCCACAGAATTCAAAAAACAATCTGATTCAAGAAAAATGTTTAGATTTCATTCTCTGGAATTCTCACTTAATCAGGAACCCCCACAGATCTCTTAAAAAGAGCTCTGCCTTATTCTACAATAAATTTCAGGCACCATCCCTTTTCTCTTAGCCCCCAACCCATGCTACCATGGTTGTGGCAGTGTTCTTAGATCAATAGGTGCTTTCTCATGACTTAAGGTTTCAAAATTCTTCAAACTACATCTCATCAGTCTCTCGGAGTTCTGAATTAACGAACTCACGAAGTGAGGTGGATCAACGATCCACGACTACCCAACATCCAACGGCTGACACCCACAGTGAACCTTTCTAGTATCAAAGATTTTGGACTTCAGAGCTTCAGGAATTCGGGTCCGGAAGCTTTCCCGCTTTCTTCCTTTCAATCTCCCGAATTCCAAATTTCTGGACTTCTTTACTCTCTGGTCTGCAAGTACAAATGTCACCAACTCAGTTGGTGGCACATGGCATGCATAGGTAAGTCCACGTCACCTTGGAGATGTCATCCGACCCCACCATGCCTACCCTTTCACTTCAAAACTTCGGGTTTCGGAAGTTTTTGCATCAACACAACCCACTTCTCTCGATTGCCAAAATTACGGACTCTCCCTGGATAATCAACGGTCCTTATCTCTCCCGTAACCAACGGTCAAGATCCACTTCATGATTTCTTGCTTCAGAGGTTTTCACTTCTCTTCACTTTAAATTTATCAATTTGTGAACTCCGAAGGATTCTCGCGAATAACTCGTGCGTGTCTTCTCCAAGATCTAATGGTCAAGCTTCTTCCCTCAGATCTACGGTGTAGATCTCTTTCAGGACTTCGGAGCTTCGGGACTTTGGAATTTTGTGCCTCAGTGCAGTCCAGTTCTCCCAATTGTCGAACTCCGAAAGGATTCCAGGATAACCTTCTTTCACCTTCTTCGAATTTGATGGTCGCAAAGGACGCTCCTTCTCCCGAACAGATCCTACGACTCACTTCACTTTGTGACCCAATACCACGTCTATTTTGGTTTACAATACCGCTACACCTCCTGAGGTTCGTAACATGGCCAAGACAACCTCTTGGCACTTAGGAACATTCTGAGGTTCGAAATTGGATCTTCCAGACACAATTTCCACTTGAAACCTTGGTCCTCATGACCACTTAACCGACCCATCCAGGCTCAGTGCTGAGAACCTTGGCTCTGAACTTGAATTTTTTCCATTTCGACAACAATTCTTTCCAAAAATTTTGCTTCAACTTCCACTAACATGGCCCATCTAGGCTCAGTGTTGAAACCTTGGCTCTGATACCAATTTGTAACATCCCCAGCCTTCTACAGGCCCAGGAAATGATACTATGTGGAACATACATACGTATATATATAATGCATATTTAATGATTTTTAATCAAAAAACCCATAGATACTTCTACCATACAAACTCTCGTGGAATTAACAGTAATTCATACATGCAACGAAATACATGATAACATTTCAAAGACATAGACCTGCATAACATATATAATTAAGCATGGAAATGATACTTATCTTTTAATTGGAGTAAAATCCACCAACTACGTGCAGACCATCCACGAACCTCCCAGCCTTAGACCACGCTGCTCATCACTCCCAGTATTAGGTCACCCCCGAGCTGGGACTAAGCTCCACCAGGCAAGGGATTCCTATGTTAGGTGATGCAGACACCCCTTCTCTCCTAAGGACTGTGCGACCTCCTGGTCTAGGACCGATCAAGAAACTAAGTCTGATTGACTCTTTGGCCATCAAGAACCTCAAATCTACTTAACAGACCCTCTTTTCCTTAAAGCACAGGTTATATGGAACCCATGGTTTTCTCCTTAACACCTTTAAGCTTCAACTTATTTAGACATTATCTCTCCTGGTTATGCCCCTCCCTTTATGTGACTAAGGCTGTGACCAGTCGCCTAATCGAAAGGCATGTCACAACTTCGTGTATCGGGCCTTTGCATGCAAGTCACTCTAACTCTCCCGATTTTCAAAATCCTGACAGGAGCCTAGTGCATGCTAGCCCCTCTATTCCCCTTCACCGATGTGACCCTTCACTATGACCGTGGGCCAATCTTTTGAGCACTTCGTGACTTCACGTTTCACGATTTCGCGTCTCACGAGTTCTGATCCGAAATTGGATTCAGAAGGCTGTCAGGGCATGAAAAATGCTCAAAAATGAAAGTTCTCGGAATCCGACGAAACCAACACCATTGCGTCCGGCTCGTCTTCCTGATTCTGGTGGTATAATTTTTATCGTAAACGGAGTCCGTATGAAGAAGATATCGCATTCTGTCCGCCGAGCCAAACAGGAAAATTTTGGGATGCTGACTGTACCTGTCCGTACAGTCCATATAGACACGTGTCAGTCCGTACAGTTGACGTGGCAGCGTCCGTATAGGACACGTGGAAGCCTCAGGCAGTGACATGTGTCAGGTAGTTTTGGATTTTCCAGCGTACGGTTGGACCAATCCCGAGGTGACACGTGTCACCACTGGAAGGGTGACACGTGGCACGGGATGACGTCATCATCGTACGGTGGATGACGTGGAAGGCTGACGTGGCAGTGCTGACTGGGCATACGGCAGATGACGTGGCAGTGCTGACTGGGCATACGGCAGATGACGTGGCAGTGCTGACTGGGCGTACGGCAAGTGACGTGGCAGAGACGCGTGGCAGTGACGTGGGCGAATCAGCGATGGACACGTGGCATCTTCTGGTTGGATGGCGTGAACGAATCAGCGATCGACACGTGGCATGCATCGGTTGGATGTAAGGGTGCCACGTGGCCCAATCACGGGCTGCCACGTGGCACCCCGGTTTTTGCCAATGTTGGCTATGTCAAAATTATCTAGGGCCCGGGGGATTCGAACCCCGGACCTCTCCTTTGGCTCCGCCTTAACAAACTCCGCTAACCATGTAATCGTCCTTTGGAACTTGTTATATGGGCGGCATATAATGTATATATGTTGTGTTTGTGTGCGTATTGGCGGGGAAATGGGGTCGGGGCTAGCCCCGACCCCGGTTCCGTTGTGTTCCATGTGACTATGGCACGGGCGCGGTTATGAAACGCGCGGTTCTAACCACCATTTAAATGTGCGGGCAGGTTAACACATATGTGCGGTTATTTAAAACGGATGCAACGGTTATGATTGTTAGCCCACGGTTCCGGGTATTTACCAATGTGACCAGAAGTCGGGTGCTAGAGCGCTTGGGGTGGCCCGCGCTTAGCCCTTTGGGCTAGCGCGTGGCCACATGGCCCATATAACCACCCTAAAAGAGCGAACGGGGGCTTAAAGTCCTTTGAAACTATATTATAGTTAATAAAGTGGGTTTTTATAACCACTTTAGTTATTTTTAATGTAATTTAACTCCATTTGTTATGTAATTGGGAGTTATTGGGCTTTTTAAGAGCCTAATTCTTGGGAG
>ML780578.1:78468-110618 GCA_009831015.1 Picea engelmannii
GATTTTGCATGCACCCACGAAGGAGGACGGATTACCAGCAAAGCAAGAAGAACACCGTGAAGGAAAGAAAGCAGTCACTTGGTTCTGCCAGAAGTGGATGTCTCAACTTCATTGTGTTTTGCTTCCCCTGATGTAATCATCTTACAGAGACAACGAGCAAGCCGGGTGGCCTATCCCGAGCTTGTCGAGTGGTCTGTAACCTTTTGGGGACCAAAAGGTCTTATTTTTGGGAGGTGTGATCCGAAATCGGATTCAGAAGGCTGTCAGGGCATGAAAAATGCTCAAAAATGAAAGTGCTCGGAATCCGACGAAACCAACACCATTGCGTCCGGATCGTCTTCCTGATTCCAGTGGTATAATTTTTATCGCAAATGGAGTACGTATGAAGAAGATATCGCATTCTGTCCGCCGAGCCAAACAGGCAAAATTTTGGGATGCTGACTGTACCTGTCCGTACAGTCCGTACAGACACGTGTCAGTCCGTACAGCTGACATGGCGGCATCCGTATAGTGACGTGGCAGTCTCAGGAGATGACACGTGGCGGCGTTCGTACAGGACACGTGGCAGCCTCAGGCAGTGACACGTGTCAGGCAGTTTTGGCTTTTCCAGCGTACGGTTGGACCAATCCCGAGGTGACACGTGTCACCACTGGAAGGGTGACACGTGGCACGGGATGACGTCAGCATCGTACGGCGGATGACATGGAAGGATGACGTGGCAGTGCTGACTGGGCGTACGGCAGATGACGTGGCAGTGCTGACTGGGCGTACGGCAGATGACGTGGCAGTGCTGACTGGGCGTACGGCAAGTGACGTGGCAGAGACGCGTGGCAGTGACGTGGGAAAATCAGCGATGGACACGTGGCATCTTCTAGTTGGATGGCGTGAACGAATCAGCGATCGACATGTGGCATGCATCGGTTGGATGTAAGGGTGCCACGTGGCCCAATCACGGGTTGCCACGTGGCACCCCGGTTTTTTCCAATGTTGGCTATGTCAAAATTATCTAGGGCCCGGGGGATTCGAACCCCGGACCTCTCCTTTGGCTCCGCCTTAACAAACTTCGCTAACCATGTAATTGTCCTTTGGAACTTGTTATATGGGCTGCATATAATGTATATATGTTGTGTTTGTGTGCGTATTGGCGGGGAAATGGGGCCGGGGCTAGCCCCGACCCCGGTTCCGTTGTGTTCCATGTGACTATGGCACGGGCGCGGTTATGAAACGCGCGGTTCTAAGCACTGTTTAAATGTGCGGGCAGGTTAATACATATGTGCGGTTATTTAAAACGGATGCAACGGTTATGATTGTTAGCCCACGGTTCTGGGTATTTACCAATGTGACCAGAAGTCGGGTGCTAGAGCGCTTGGGGTGGCCCGTGCTTAGCCCTTTGGGCTAGCGCGTGGCCACATGGCCCATATAACCACCCTAAAAGAGCGCGCGGGGGCTTAAAGTCCTTTGAAACTATATTATAGTTAATAAAGTGGGTTTTTATAACCACTTTAGTTATTTTTAATGTAATTTAACTCCATTTGTTATGTAATTGGGAGTTATTGGGCTTTTTAAGAGCCTAATTCTTGGGAGGAAGTTGGAGATGGAAACTAACTTTCCCAACTATTTAACCAAGGCCAAGTTGAGGCCATTTGGTCATGCTTTGAGAGCTTTTTGGACGGTTTTGGAGAGCAAAGATGCTGAGGCAAAGCCAGGTCTAAGCCAGTTTGAGGCAGAGGAGCTGTTGAGGTAGAGATGTTGTCGGACGATTTCTGAGAGATCGGTATATCCGTTTCAGGTGCCGTAAGTTGTGCGAGATTCTAGAGATCATGGCGAACAAGACCAGATCAGTCTAGGAGCCAATCAGCAATTGTAAAGATGTACTAATAAACTTTCTAAAAATAAATCAAGAAGCCTCCCTCACAGAGAAAAGGCCCGGAGACGTAGGCAAAGTTGCCGAACTCCGTTATCAAACTTGTGCATTATGGTTTGCTGTTTTCATTGCATTTCAGATTTGCAATTATGTTGATGGCTGTATAATTCATTTGCTTTTCTTGCTCTTTCATTAAGTTTCCCAATGGTCATTTAATGCATGCAAATAATAACTCAACCATAGTCATTTCGAAAAATCCTGACGGATCAAGTTCACACTTCACGAGTTGTCTCCCTAGACACTCAACGGTCTAGATCTCTTCTCGAACCGTCGGATCAGATAAAATCTTCGTGTGTCCTCCTTGACAACAGATGGTCTTGATGATTTTGGAACGATCAACGATTGTGATCTTTTCGTGAGTTCGCACTTCGCAAACCATCACAACTCTGCTCTTTGACCTTTCCACTGACTATGAGTCAGTGAAATTCTGATCTCTCGCCACGTGTCCTATCATGATGGATGGTTCTGATGATTTTGGAATTTCATGACCTTGTTCCTCCTATGTACGTTCAAATCTTTAATGTTAGTGCACTTTACCTTGATCAGATGACTACGATCCATTTTCACTCATATCAAACGATTGAGATATTTCCTCCTCTGTACTTGCTCCTCGTTGTTTGGACACTAATCGGATGGTCCAGATCTTCCCTCTGAGCTAAAGCTTTCTTCAGACTTAGAATATTTTTGAAAGGATTTAAAGGCTTTGACCTTTATCCTTCCTGTGAGTCTATTTCTTGGCTCTCGTTCGTGCTTCTTAAAAAGTTCTGCTCCTCATGAGCTTGATATCTCCAAAGATTTCGATCTCCCAAGAACTTCTTGCTTTTCTAAGAAATTCGTCAACTTAGATCGAAATATTCATGAAAATAATCCTTTCTTTCCTTCTTGGCATTCTTCCGCTCTCGTCCTTCGACTTCTTTATGGAGTCGCTTCGACTCTTCATCAAATTCCAGGTCTATGCACTCTTTGCAATAGATCTTTACACAAGATTTGAGTTCTTGCGACAATTGTGCACTCCTTGCGGCAGTCGCTTTACACTTCTTGCAAACAAAGTCTTTGCTATATATTCTAAGCTTTACGATTCGAAACAGACCCTGTCAACGCACCCCTTGTGGACTGTGTGCACACCTTTCACTGACTCACAAAGAAAAGTGATTTAAATTCTTATGCAAGCATTTCAAAGCTACATACACTCGTAGCAAGATTCATTCATTCTTGAAAAGATTACGAAAACAACAGAGAAATTGCAAACACTATTCACACCATACATTGGATCAATTTTTCTCTATTATCTTCATTCAAAATCAAGAAAATGGTTACAGCAAAAATCAAAGCAACAACTACTACTATGAGATTTCTACTTGCTCATAATTCTTGTAACCCCTCTTTTGGGCGTACAAAATATCTCTTTATACAAAAGAAACAAACTAACTGCTATCTAATTCAGGTTACATTGAGACTAGGGTTAAGATCCCAAGTCACGCGTGCTCATTTTGTCTCCAGACATATTATCTTTCCTCTTTTGTTTTCTATCGCTTCAAAAGATTTGCAGTACTGGCTAGCATTCGAGACTCCGGATAGGCTCTTAGGCACTAAGTTGTCCTGCCATGTGTACTTGTTGACGATGTTGCTGCATCATACTCCCCCTGGACAAATATTCATGGACTCCTGTCCATGAGCTTGTGCACTGACTTTCCATACTTCTGGATATCATCTTCACTTTCCCAACTGGCATCTTCTATTGGGTGTCCCTTCCACTTGAACAGATATTCAAAATAGTTATTCCTCTTGGTCTTCTTACTAATACTTTGATCAACGATCTTTTCCATCTGTGGTTTTTCTGCTATAGGCATCTATTTCTCCCACTGTTGATCTATTGATCCCTCTGTGTCATCCTTCCTGTAAGGATATAGGTCTGAGAGGTTGAATATGGGCGACATGTCCACATCATCTGGAAGCTCAATCTCATAGGTGTTGGCATAAAACTTCCTCAAGATCTTACATGGTCCTATCTTCTTCATATTTATCTTGTTATATGTCCCCCTAGGGAACATTTCCTTCATGAGATGTGCTACAACCTGATCTCCTATTTCAAATTGAAGTTCTCTGCAATGTTGATCAGCTCTGTGTTTGTACTCTTGGCTAGAATTCTGCAACTGCCCTCTGATCTGGCTATGGAGCTTGTGCATTTCTACAACAAAATATTCTGCTCCAGCGCTTCTGATCTCACTCTGTTCCAATTCTCTCAACTTATATACTCCCCTGGGTTGTATTCCATACAATATTTGGAACGGGCTCTTCCCAATGCTCCTATTTGGTGAGTCGTTGTATGCAAATTCTGCTTGTGGCAAAATTTGATCCCATTGATTATGGTGCTCAGTGACTAGACTCCTCAATAAGTTTCAAAAACTTATGTTTACCACCATAGATTGCCCATATGTCTGAGGGTGATAAGCTGAGCTAAAGGACAAATCTTCCCCCAATTTCTTCCACAGTGTTCTCCAAAATTGACCAACAAATTTTGTGTCTCTATCCGAGATAATGCTTCTGGGTAGGCCGTGAAGTCTCACAACTTCCTTGAAAAACAAGTTTGCAACATGTGTTCCATCACTGGTATTTTGACATGGGATAAAGTGTGCCATATTGGAAAATCTATCCACCACCAAAAATATGGAATCACACCCTCTTTTTTTGCTTGGCAGTCCCAATAAAAAATCCATGCTTATTGCATCCCAAGGCCTCTCTGGTATGGGCAATGGTTGATACAATCTAGTGTTCTATATTCTACCTTTTACATGTTGGCATATTATGCATCTGTTCATGAATTTTACTACATCTATTCTCATACTTGGCCAATAGTATGAACTTCTCAACTGCGCAAGTGTCTTATCATGGCTGAAATTTCTAGCCAATCCTCCACTATGTTTTTCCTTCAAAAGGTTATCCCTCATTGAACATTTTGGTAGGCACAATTGATTTCCCTTGAACAACGATCCCTCTTGAATCATATACTTTGTCCACTGGCTTCTATCTCTCAGCACAGGATTCGCACATGCTTCGTATGCTTCCTTGAAGTCTGGATCATCATTGTACATTTCCTCAAGGTGTTCAAACCCTAAGGTATTTACCTAAAATTCCAGCAGAGTTAAATATTCTCCTTCTCAATGCATCAACAACTTTTTTAGAATTCCCAACAATATGTTTTATGAGAAAAGTAAAATTTTTCATATACTCAATCCACTTCACATGCCTCTGATTCAATTTTTCCTATCTGGTTATGAATTGTGAAGCTTGGTTATCTCTATATAAGACAAATTCTTGTGGGACAAGGTAATGTCTCCATTTCTTTAGGGTTTGGATTATGGCATAAAACTCTTTGTCATAGGTGGAGTATTTTCTCTTAGTCTCATTCAGTTTCTCGTTGAAGTAAGAAACAGGTCTATTGTCCTGGCTCAATACTCCTCCAATCGCAATGCCACTTGCATCACACCTTACATAAAACGTCTTCTCAAAATTTTGCAAGACCAGAATTGGTCGCTCCGTTACTTTCTCCATCAGTGTATTGAAGCTCTTCTTGGCCTACTCTATCCATTTAAAATACTTGTGCCTCTTCTTCACTGTATCCATCATTGGTGCACAAATTCCATTGAAATATCTGATGAACTTCCTATAGAAACTCACTAATCCATGGAAGCTTCTTACCTCAAACATGCTCTTGGCGATGGCAATTCTTTGATTGTTTTCACCTTCTCCAGATCCATCTTTAGTACATTTGAGGAGATCACAAAACCCAAGTAAATGAGTTATATCTTCATAAAATAGGACTTGTTCAGGTTTATCAACAACTTTTCCTCATCACCAGTGTCAGGTGCCTTAAATGCTCCTCTTTAGTCTTGCTAAAGATCAGTACATCATCTAGATACACCACCACGAACTTTCCAATGAAATATTTTAGTGTTTCATTCATCAACCTCATAAAAGTACTCGGGGAATTGGTTAAGCCAAATGGCATAACAAGCCACTCATAAAACCCTTCATTTGTCTTAAAGGTTGTCTTCCACTCATCACCTTCTCTCATTCTGATCTGGTGATATCCACTTTTCAAATCTATCTTAGAAAAGAAATTTGCTCCACTTAAATAGTCCATCAAAAAATCTATTCTTGGCAAATGGAATCTATACTTGATAGTGATCTTATTGATGGATCTCAAGTCTGTACACATTCTCCATCCTCCATATTTATTTGGACTCAACACAGTTGGCACTGTGCATGGACTCAATCTCTCTCTGAACAAACCCTTGTCTAACAATTCGTGGACATGATTCTTTACCTCCTCATTCTCTCAAGGTGTTAGTCTGTAAGCTTCTTTGTTTGGAAAAATTTCTCCTGGTATCAAATCGATATGATGACTGATACTTCTAATGGGTGGCAATGAGTTAGGCAACTCATCCACCACTATGTCAGCAAAATTATCCAATAATTTCTGAACTTCTTCAAGCAAATCATCCATTGAAGTACTTGTAAGGATAACTTTGGGTTTCCTCACCACAACAAACCACATCTCTTGTTATTTTTTTACTTCTTTTAAAAGTTCCTTCCCACTCATGAGGAGTATGCTTATGTTGGCTTCCCCTTTCACTTTCTTCTCCTCTATTGGCAGCAACATGTGTGTTCTACCATTATTCTCCAAGGTGTATGTATTATTCCTCCCATCATGAATGACATTCCTGTCAAACTGCCATGGTCTTCCCAAAAAAATATGGCATACATCCATGGGAATTGCATCACACACAATTTCATCTCTATATCCTCCTATCTTAAACTCAAACAAGAATTGTATAGTAACCATTACCTGGTGTCCTTTCTACAACCATGAGACTTTATATGGATCTGGGTGTGCAGTTGTTTCTAGCTCCAATTTCTCCACCATCTTTGTGGATACTAAGTTATCAATGCTCCCACTGTCAATTATAACCTTGCATACTCTGTCTTTAGTCTTGCAAGTTGCCCTGAATAGACTGTTCCTCTGTACTGGCTTTTTAACTTCTACCTCCAGTTTTAAGAGAACCTTTCTCATCATCAGGGATGTTCCATCCTCTGCTCCCTCTGCTTCAACATTCTCTCTTTGTGCTTCTAAAATGTGAGCTTCTCCTCCTTATTTTGTTTTCTCGGGGCATTCCCAAGACATGTGCCATGTCTTTCCATAGGCATAACATTTTATTTCTCCTTTGCCTCTTCCTCTAGAAGAGTTTCTTCCACCACCCTGTCTTCCTCGGGAACTTCCTCCTCTTTCTGTGTGACTGTGTGGAGTTCCAACCTCGTCTTTGGAATCATGTGTCTTGTCATGGGAAACTCCCTTTCCTTTGTTTAGGGATGAGATTTTACCTCTACCTCGTTGGATTTGTTTTCTGGCCAACTCCTCTTCTTCCTTCAGCGCAAAATGATAAGCATCCTCTACTTTCCTTACCGACATCATGCTGAGCTCATCCTGGATTTCATACCTCAGGCCATTCATATACCTGGAAACTTTTTCTTTGGCCTGCTCTCTTTGTTTAACTCTGATGTTCAACTTGTAGAACTCCTCTGTGTATTCTTTGACTTTCATACCCTTTTGTCTCAGGTTCTGCAGCTTCCTGAACAGATTGATCTGATAATATTTGGGCATGAATTTAGCCTTCATCTTGGCTACCATTCTGTCCCAATTCTATATCTTTTGTTTGCCTTTACTTCACCTCTTAGCCTGCAGTTCATCCCACCTCAGTGTTGTGTGTCCTTTAAGCCTGGTGACAACATGTCTCACCCTTTTCTCCCCATCGACATATCCATAATCAAAATATTTGTCCATGGACCTTATCCAATCGAACAATTCTTCAGCATCCAAATTTCCTTCATACATTGGGACCTCTATCTTGGCTCTAGCTCCCAATCTAACAATTTCTCTCAGCAAGCATTCTTCAGCAACGTGTTCCCTTGCAACTTCTTCGACTTCTATATCTTCTCTCTCTGCATCACTGACGTCTCCAACATCAAGTGCTCTTCTCTGCACTTCTTCCATCACTTCCATCCTTTCACGAAGCTCTCACATCTCTCTTTATACAACATGATTGGCTAAAGGTGGTTCCCCTCGTCTCCTCAGTGGCATTGTGTTGACTGTCTCTTGCACACAGAGTAAAAATTAGAGTTCTTTTTCTCCTTCGCCCGAAATCTACAGATGAAAATCAACTCTGATACTACTTGATGTAAACCCCCCTTCTCTCCTAAGGACTTCACGACCTCCCGTTCTAGGATCAATCAAGAAACTGAGTCTGATTGACTCTTTGGCCCTCAAGAACCTAAAATCCACTTAACAAGCCCTCTTTCCCTTAAAGCACAGGTTATATGGAACCTGCGGCTTTATCCTTAACACCTTTAAGCTTCAGCATATTTAGATGCTAGCTCTCCTGGTTAAGCCCCTCCCTTTATGTGACTAAGGTTGTGACCAGTCGCCTAATCGAAATGTGCATCACGACTTCGCGTATCGAGCCTTTGCATGTGAGTCACTCTGACTCTCCCAACTTCTGAAATACCAATAGGAGCCTAGTGCATACTATCCCCTCTATTACCCTTCACCGATGTGACCCTTCGATATGACTGTGGGCCAATATTTCGAGCACTTTTTGATTTTTCATTTCACGATTTCATGTCTCGTAAGTTCACACTTCACCTGTTGTCTCCCTAGATGCTCAATGGTCCAGATCTCTTCTCGAATCGATGGCTCAGATCAAATATTTGAGGTTTCGGGTTTCGCGAGTTCCCCAAACTCTTACCTCTGATTTCCCGAGTTGTGAAGTCCTGACAAAACCAGATCTACGATTCAAATCCCTCCTTCGATCAACGACTGTGATCTTTTCGAGATTTCACGATTTGCGACTTTGGATTCGCCTTGCCTCCATTCTCCCGATAGCCGAAATTGCGATGGCATTGGATCAACGGTCCAGATATCCCCTTTGATCAATGGCTCAGATCATGTCGCTATTTCGCGTTTCGCAAGTTCTCACGAATCAACCTTTTACTCCTTTGAGTCACGAGTAAGAAAAATGTTGATCTCTCACCATGTGTCCACCTTCACAACAAACAGTCTCAATGATTTCAGAATGATAAATGGATGTGATATTTTCACGAGTTCGCACTTCGCGAATCCTCACAACTCTGCTCTTTGACCTTTCCACTCTGCGAGTCAGCAAAATTTTGATCTCTCGCCACGTGTCCTGTCGTGATGGACAATTACGATGATTTTTGAATTTTGTGACCTTGTTCCTCCTGTGTAATTTCAAATATTTAATGTTAGTGCACTTTACCTTGATTAGACGGCTACGACCGTTTGCGTTCAGATCAAACGGTTGAGATATTTCATCCTCTGTACTTGCTCCTCGTTGTCTGGACACTGATTGGATGGTCCAGATCTTCCCTCTGAGATAAAGATTTCTTCAGACTTAGAATATTTTCGAAAGGATTTAAAGGCTTTGACCTTTATCCTTCTTGTGAGTCCATTTCTTGGCTCTCGTTCGTGCTTCTTGGAAAGTGCTACTCCTCCTAAGATTGATCTCTCCAAATATTTTGATCTCCCAAGCACTTCTTGCTTTTTTGCAAAATTCGTCAACTCAGATCCAAAGATTCTTGAAAACAATCCTTTCTCGCCTTTCTGGCATTCTTTTTCTCTCATCCTTCGACTTCTTTATGGATTCTCTTCGACTCTTCATCGAATTCCAGGTCTGTTCACTCTTTGCAATAGATCTTTACACAAGATTTGAGTTCTTGCGACGACTATGCACTCCTTGCGGCAACCTCTTTACACTTCCTGCAAAGAAAGTCTTACGCTATTTCTTTTGAGCTTTATAAGTCAAAACAGACCTTGTAAACACACCCCTTGTGGACTATGTGCACACCTTGCACCGGCTCATGAAGAAAAGCAATTTAAATTCTTATGCAAGCATTTCAAAGATACATACACTCCTAGCAAGATTCATTCATTCTTGAAAAGATTAAGAAAACAACAAAGAAATTGTAAACACTATTCACACCACACAGTGGATCAATTTTTCTCTGTTATCTTCATTCAAAATCAATAAAATGGTTACACCAAAAATCAAATAAACAACTACTACTATGATATTCCTACTTGCTCATAATTCTCGTAACCCCTCTTTTGGGCATACAAAATCTCTCTTTATACAAAAGAAACAAACTAACTACTATCTAATTGCGGTTACATTGAGACTAGGGTTAAGCTTCCAAGTCACGCGTGCTCATTTTGATCCCACGCGTGTGATCTTTCCTCTTTTGTTTTCTATCGCTTCAAAATATTTGCAGTACTAGCTAGTGTTCGAGACTCCGGATTCGCTCTCAGGCACTGAGTTGTCCTACCATGTGTACTTGCTGACGATGCTCCTACATCACTAGGCAAGGTCAAAAAGGAAGTCACACATTTTCAGATGAAGGATTCTCTCCCCAGAGCCACTTACATCCATTTCTCATAGACTCTCATTCCCCACATGCCTGTCCCACCCCAGGAGTATGCACCTTCACTATCACACAGTCCATCGGCTGCTCAACTTCCCTTGCCTTGGGCTTCAAAAACAGACTAGAAAATAATTCTCAGAGCTCTATAGAAACTATGGGACTCCGTCCAGGTGAGCTATCCTCCTCAGCACACTCTCTCACCTAGAGAGAGTTGCTCACAGGCCTGACAACTTGCCTCTTCAACCATGGGCTTGACAACCCGTTTCTTTAGAAAATCTTTGACTCGGCTCTAGCCAGGTGAGGACAAAAACCACTAGTCAACACCCCTAAGGAAAATGGAAGACAGCAACAGGAAATGGGCATGGGCACCGAAAGCGAAAACAACCAATTCTAAGACACAACACGGCTAAGGCAATTACAAGATATGTCGGGCTTCACAACAAGCAACACAGATCGACTTCACGATTTCTATTTTTAGAGATATGTGAGTATGCAGAGGTCCAACACAGAGGAAAAACGGGTTCAAGTGGAGGACGACCAATGAAATCAGGTGGATGATGGCAGACTGGAAAGAAAACCCCCCCTACATGGTTTGACTCTTTGGTTTTAACTACATGAGCCCAGGTCGACACTTGTCTTCCTGGGGCTGTATGCACTCCATTTAGCATACATCCCATTTCCAGGAACTTAGGATATCACTTATCATGTCCACCTTAGTCTTTAGGAATTAATATTAAAATATTATTCCTCTAGAGGTATGCCCCCTAGCTTAGCCCCTAGGCCCAAACACTTAGCCCCCTCCCCTGCCCTGGCTAGTGGAAGATTAGTCCCCCATCACTCTTTCTTCGTGGCCGGTCTACACGCATCGATGTTTTTATATTAATGTTATGAATATTTACATGTACAAAAAAGGCTCATGGCCTTTTAACACTTAGGCTCTCTGGCCTATTAACACATAATCTTACCAGCTTACAATTGCTCGGCTAACCAACCTACAAAACATGTTTACAATTCATAAAATGATTGGGGCTCATCCTTGGGGTATTACATCCATTGAGGAAGGTGGTGGTTGCCACATAAGCTTCCATGTCTACACTATATATGTGCCACATCAGGTGGCACATGTGGCAGGAAGCCATGTGGATTCCATGTAATGTTGAGGTGGACTTGTTGGAAGATATCCCATAAAATTTGGAAGGATGTAACATTTTATCCAGAGATCGTAATTAAGCATAGTTATAGTCGTTGGAAAGATCTTGATGAGAAGAATCAATATAAATGGTTTAATTGGAGAAAAGAAGAAGTTAAAAAAATGAAATTTTGACACCCCATCCCTTAAAAGGTACTTAAGGGGTTAGGTATGTTACAATATGACTGACTCATATAATCGACTTAGATAGTCAACTGTATTACATTTGGTCGGTTGTCGAGTCTACTTAGGATGGATTACTATCCCCTACAACATCTCCTTCATCCTGAATTCATTTATCAACCTAAGCAAGGGGAAGGGTGTGACTATTAGATTGATAGAAATTTTAGAGAGAAACATTGCAATTTTTAAATTGATAGAGAGAGAATATTTAGAATTATTGACTTTGATAGATCCTCCTCGATTTCCTTTGTTGATGTTGCTTGATTATTTCAAGACAATATTGATGCAATTTCAGAAGACTAGAAAGTATTTTTGTGTGATTTTGAATAAGTATATACTTATCAAACCAAGATCATTTAGTTTGAATCCTTCAAGAAGGCTCAGATGGTATAGGTTGTGTGCTCCTGGATCAAGGGATTTTGGATAAGAAATTGATTCTATCACCACTCTCACTAGATGACTCTAACTATTGTGGTGGTATTTTAGATGGAAGAATGACTCAGTCATTCCTACTGACCCCAGTCCCTTGTTGATGTAGAAGGTCAACAACTATGACTCACCTTTCTCAGAGTTGTGATGGATTTGGTCGACGACTAGATGGTGCAAAATTTCCTTAGGTTGAACTGCATAGTATCGCGTCGATGTTGCAACATCCTACTATTGATGGAGAGGGGACCTTATATCCTTTGAAAAGAAAAGTGAATCTCCTCATGTCATTGAAAAAACATGGTTCCTCATGGAAGAAATATCCATGTAGATGGATCTATTGAAGTTTTACAACTTCGAGCAGTCATTCTTCATAAGAAAGTACAAGAAGACCCACCTCTATCATTACAAAAGTACTAGGAAGAAATTGAATACCACTAAGAGAATTCGGCCTCCATAAGTAAAAGACATAAATAAATAAATTAAAATTAAATATCGAAGAAGAGAAGTCGGCCCCACATGAAAAGATGAGTGATTTGACAAGTATAAATAGAGGCCAGTTCATTTCATTTTGACACACATTGTTATCTCCTCATATAATGCACACTAGGAAGTTGCTTCATTCTAATCGTGTCATGCCATCTATAGTTCTTGGTCTCTTTACTTATGCATTATATTTTGGATAGGCACTAGGATTGAGGGAAGAATATTCTTGGTTATTCTTGGTCATATTATTGAGTTGCTAGCTCTTGGAGGCGCTACGCTTTGGAAGGACTTTATTTGTATGATATTTTGATATGGTGATGCTGATGTATTGGTAATATCTTATACTAAATTCTTCTATAATAAAGGTTGTTGGGTTTTCTTCCAAGGTTGGGTGTTGGCCCTTGACCAAGTTTTGGAGAACCTAGGTCGTGTTTGACCATTTTTGGGACTTCGACAGGCAGGTCAAAGATGGAGCACCCAGGTGAACCAGAGATCACAGGATCTCTCCCCCGTTTTATGAGATTTTTGGGTTTAGGTCTTATGTAACAAGTATGGGATGTCGGCCCTGTTATCCCCAATTTCTAGGGATAACTAGGAGATCATGTCTCGAGGCCCACAGGTCCTAGACATGCAGTACCGAGAGCAGGATTGACCTGAGCATGGCCCTGGAGGGCCCATCTTTCTTCTCCTTCATTAGACTTGTCTTGTTAGCAGCAGTAGCATCCATCACCTTTGGCTTGGACTTGTATCAGAGAAGACTCTTTCTCCATGAGGTAATTGGTCTGGGTATCATGGTATGTGTCATTTTTTATCATTATAACCTTTAGATATATGCATCAAATTCCTTTTATTTCTGACAACTGCTTGGATCTTACATTGACTCACTTGACCATGGTTGGGGGGATTGACGGGGTATCCTAGCAAGATTATACCCATAGGTTTTGGTTTTCCACTTGGGGGATTTCTGAAGGGCCATCATCCACTCCCATCATATCATCACTTTTACATCTTATCTCCCACTCATCTGCCCATTCCCCTAGTCCGGACATTAGGATGATCTGTTTGTGCGGTTACACCTTATCTCATGGGAAGAAGGGGCTAAAGGCCCAGAAGGTAAAAGCAGCTGGTAAAAGTTAAAAGCCATAAAAATGAAACCTAGAGATGCCTCGCCCAGAAATCCCCGAGAAGGCAATAAAAGGCCTCTCAACAAGAAATAAGAGGGACCCGAAGAAAAATAACAAAACAAGACCTAGTCAAGAGGATAGGGGGTCTCATCACGAGCCAGCCTATTATGTTCATGGGTACCTAGCAGTATTACATTTCCATTATATGGTCACCACGCCAGGGTAGTGACCTTTGGTTGCATGGCCAAGGGAAGGGGGTCTCATCATGAGCCAGCCTTATCATCTCTGTGAAAGTATTTGTGGGTAACACTGTCAACTCTGGTCACCACACCAAGGCAGTGTCCTCTAGTTAGACCTTGAAATAAAATAAATAAGAAAAAGCAATAAAGAAAAGAAAAGAATAAAGGCAATAAAGGGCTTGGAAAGAATTGCATCCATGATGGGTACAGCTCACCTTCTACAAAGGCACCCACGGGTAATATCATGCATCCTTGTCTCTCACTCTACCCGTATGTTTGGACATCCTTTGACCACATTGCCTCATTTTACATGGCTTGGATGGTACCCTCTGGAGACTTTTCTTTTCTTATGGATGCTGGCCCAATAGGGTATTTTGTCTTTTTCTTTGGCTTTGTATTGTAGGTCATTGTAATGTCTTTGAGATATTGATTGATATATCAGGGGTTTTATGCATGTATTTGATAAAATTAATGATGCAACATGATTGACATTGCTATGATCCCTGTGACTAATGAGCCCATGGAGGGCGAATTTTTTGATGTGCAGGACCATGCCCGACGGATAGGTACTAGTTGGACCAGTACACATGGGGAGATGATTAGCTCGGACCTCTATGGGGCTGAAGAGCCCATTGGATGGTTGTTGGGACCCCATCAAGGGCAGAGACAGGACAGTGATTGGATGAGCCTTTGCACATGAGAAGAAGAAGGACGTTCCACCCAGGACACTTTGGCTGAGCCCAGCCCAGGGGGGTTGACCCACTTCATATGGAACGTTTTCCATTTGATGACCAGGACATCACCCAGGATGTCTTGACGTCTCCTTGAGTGTGTGGCAGCTTGACAGGATGGCTGGCACGTGTGGCATCTTGGAGGAGCCCAGGAAGGGCTAACATTTGACTTCTGGATGTTGGACTAGCCCCAAAAGGGCCTAACGTCTCCCTCAGAGGGGCTTGACGTCTCACTTTTTTCTCATTTATGTCTTTTACTTAGCAGTTTAATGTAAAAAATGGTATGATTTTGGTTTGTAGCCTTGTTGGTTATTTTTAATGACCTAATTTTAATTATAGGTCATGATACACTATATATTGAGGATGTTTTTCCCTCATTTGGACACAATAGACACAACTCACACTTGTGAGGTCTGATTTTCACACCCTACTTGGGTATTTGGTCTTTTGAAGTGAGGCACACTTGTTGATGGAAGGATTTTCTTGGCATATTTGGCATTTCTCTTGAGGAAGGTTTACAACTAGGGTTTGCACATGCTTTTCTTCATGATATGTAAGTGTTTTTCCTGCAAAAATTCTTGATTGAATGGTTGTAGGTTAGTATTCTTGCATTTACTTATAAATTTGTTGATTTTAAAACCCTAGGTGACAAGCAAACAAGTAGGTCCTTGTCTCATGTCCCCTTAGAGAGAAATTTTCAGCCATTGAAGAAGGAAGAAAGAGCCTAGCCTTTGCTACACTCTTCTCACTTCTTCCCTTAAGCTAGCTTTGATTTTAAAGGAGGGTGACGTCATAGGCCTCGGTTATCTACACCTAGGTTCGTCCATCTACTAGGGTTTTAGTGATAGGTCCATGCCATTGCAACACTCTCCCTCACTTGATCCTCTTGTTTTATCTCTTCTTATATGCTAGTCGTTTTGCCAATTTTGACCTAAAGAAGGAGGAAAGAGAACAAGGCCTTGCTTAAGAAACACCAGAGTGAGCCTCTTTCCCCTAGGGTTTTGATTCTAGGGCCCTGCCATTGCAGCACTCTAGAACCCTTCCCTGTGTCTTTAGCCTATTACTCCTTCAACCTTGCATCCTCTCCTTGAATGACTCCATATACCCTTAGGTATTGATCTTAGACACACAACGTTGAAGTGATAGTGTTCAAACCAACTCTCAAAACTTTAAATTTTGAAACCCTAACTAACTAAGCTAACCCTAACTACGCTAACATCGTAGTTGGTTATTCCATCTTGACGTAGAAAATATTGATAATAAGAAATTAGATGATGGTTAAAGGCATTTGTTGAGTAAATGATTGATTGAATATATTGTTTTCTACATCATCTCTATAGTTATTGATGAAATAATACTTTTCTATTGCTATATTGATAAAATGTTGATCTCATTAATACTTGTTGTTTCATTTGCTTATATATTGATGTTAGATAATTACATGAAGTACTAACCCACTGATATATAGCCTGCATACATATTATCTTGTTATTGTCTTGTTCCGGGCAGGTGTTCTCTTTTGGGCATACACTTCTTTATTGGCTAATTAGCGGGATTATCTGACCTTTGGTGGTAACCTGTGAGGAGGAAATTTTTCCTTGATCTTTATACTTTGGCCTCTTCAAAACCCCAGGTTGTCGGGGACATCTCCCCTGGGTTAACCTCCCTAAATAGAAAGAGCCTCCCCATCGAGGTGACATTGGGTGGGGAAGGTTCTTGTTACGACAGTTTGGCCTCAATCCTCTAGCCTTTTGACCTAACTACAAACTGTGCGATAACAGGCCCATGGGTTTACCCATGCTTAGGCCTCATTTGTAAATGTATAAATAAGTATCTAGGCCATGTAAGAAGAAGTTTGATCAGATCTAAGTTGGCTTTGTGCAATATATGTAAAGGTTTCTAAGTGAAATTAGTTGTAAAGGCTCTGTGCATACTATGTGTTGAGAAATTGCAGAGCTAAGTGCAAGTAATTGTAAGAAGGCTTTGTGTTGTGCCAAACCCGCGGAAGGAGTATCTGACGAAGTGCAGGCAGATCTCTTGTCTTATGTGGAGTGGGTTTTGAGGCTTTGTGCATGTAAGAAGATTAAAATAAGATAATAAATAAGACGAAGAGTTGGTGGACGTAGCCCCACGCTGGGGGTGAACAACGTATATCCTGTGTTGTGATTTCTTTGTGTTATTGATGTGATTTATGCTTAGTGATGAATATTTATCTATATTAGATGCATCTTATGTAGTATCTTAGTGCTTAATAACATGAATGAATGTTATATATGTTTGATGCTAGGTGCTAAATGGTTAGATAAGATTAGATCCTGTTGAATACTGTGTTGTTCTGTAATTAGGGTTTGAATATGCGATGTGAATAAGGGTCAAAGACTAATGAACGTTAATTGTTAAGCTCTCTATTAATTATTGTGATCACATATCTGTGTCCCGGCTAGGTTGTAGACACTTGAGTCCTACAAATCCCCCTGCCTCTACCTTGGGTGAGACTTCATCTAATTTACAGGTGTTGCTGAAAGGGTTGGTAATTAGGGTTTTGTTGGTGCATTGTTGAATCGTTGAACCCCTGGTCTGCCCTTGTGACAACAAATGGTTATGTTGTCAGGACCTGAAACTATGATTGTTGGGAACTGAGGAAAAGATAAATCTCTGTGCATAGATCTGTTGCTCTAGTGCGCAGTACTCTACTTGACTTGTGAAGCTCTGTGCTAAGTAGAGAAGCCTGATCTAAAGAAAGAGGTAAGATATTAAAGCTTTGTGCTCTAATAAAGGTAAGATAAGTGGAAATTTTTGTTTCAAAAGAATAGATCTAGGTATATTTGATAGATTTCTTCCTAGTCTGAAAACTAGGGAACAACTAGAAGAAAGAAGATATGATATGAATAGATCTGATAGAAATAATGAAAGATATGTTATTCCTATGCATATAAAGAATTTTTGGACTAACAAGTGGATGTAGGATCCTAGAAAGAATTTTTTGCAAGTCCATCACTGTGATCCCATTGTGTAGTACAGGAAAGGTTGGGGATCGTTTAAGAGAAAGAGAGGATTGACATTATGTTATAATTGCATAAGACTAGGACATCTTGCTAAGGAATTCCCTGGTAGAGGTCCTATTTTCCTTTTTTGTAAATCTACTGGGCATAAAGTTTTAGATTTCCCCAGAAAGATTGCTAAAGTTGAGAAGATGAACATGAAACAAGAAAACCATGAGGAAGGTCAAGAGTCTAAGAATATACTAGAGAAACAGAAAGAATTTGAGGCTAAATTATTGCAGATGAAAGAAACACGGAATGATCACAGAGACATTAGTTTATCAGAGATCTTAAAATAGAAAGAGTGCATAGAAACAAGAATAGGAGACTTCGACATAGACTGTATATTGGATGCAGAAACATAGGTTAATATCATGAAAGAAAGTGCTTGGGAATTTTTAGGAAAGCTTGTTATGATTCCTTCATTGGGAGGAATAGGATTTTTTAAAGGAAAGTTGATAACCCTATGTGGAAGACTTACTCATGTATCTATGAGTGCTCATGGAACATAGATAGAAGAATAATTTGAGGTCATTAAGTTTGTTAATAAAAATTCCCCTTTTGCACTTTTGTTAGGAAGGACTTGGATTGAGAGAGATTAGATCCGAAGGAAAGAAGAAGAGGAAGATATAGAACAGAAAAATAAATAATTAAGAGATTTCATGGCTAAGAGAATAGAGCACTTAATATAAGAACATGAGGAAAAGTCTAAGAAACTGAGGGCTAGAGACCTGGTTGTCGAAGTCGAAAGAACGCAAGAAGTCTTAAAGAACTTATCCATACAGAAGAGAAAAGCACCTACTCTAGAGACAATAAAAGAAAAAGTATTACCTTTGAACCCTGTGAAAGACCCTCAGTAATGAAAAGTTACTATGCTAAGAGAGGATAAGAACAAGAATGGAAAGAGGAAGCCAGAGACGCAGATCACCAAAAAGAAAGAAAGAAAGCTCAGTAAGAAGAAAGAAAAGATAGAAAAATTGCAGGAGGTCCCAGAGAAGACTTCGTAGAAGGAATCCTTGCAAAACTTGAACCTCGTCGAAATAGCAGAACATCACAGACTGGAACTTCGCCACGGCGAAGCAATATGACCATAGGAGGAATCCCGACAGTTAGAATGACGCTCCAGAATGGCTAGAAACACAGTTGTTGGCGAAAAAATCACCATTGGACCATTGGGACCGCGCCATAATGGATGGAATTGTATTGATTGAGGAATTCCTACCCATTGGAGGAATCTGTTACGATGTTGTCTATTTAACCTGTTGAATGTTGCACCGAGGACACTTTTGTGAATTGTGATTATCCAAGCCCATAGAGAACTAATTTCTTTCGCGCAATGTTTATTGAGACCTCTCCACCTATTCTCCTTACCTTGAGCGTTTATCCACCTATCTGAGACATTTGACCATGACCGTGTATGTCGAGCGACCTCAACGCAATAGAGAAATCCATCGAAGAGATTTTGATTGACCTCATGGCTGAGAAGGTCATTTTCACAGGAGCACAAGACTCATCTATGAGAGGATTGCAAGCCTCCCCATTGACTGCGCATCAATCTGGGCCATCCTGAGCTACGACAGAGAAACAGAGCAAGCATCATGATGACTTGGTGAACATGAATCTCATCCCGTCGGTCCTGCCCGACTATATCCCACCTCTAGCTGGCGTGGTTAGTCATGACAGTGTCCCGAGGGACTTCGACTATACAATGATCACTGCATACCTCCCGAAGGGGATATGCACAGTTGGACTGCAATTGGGACAGATTATGACGTTAAATATTAGTGATTTCAACTTGGGATACCGCAAGAATTATGGAATTATCGCACCACATAAGTACTTGACAAAGACAACGGGGAAGAAGTCGAAGATAATCCTCTATCCATGGACCATGGACATTGCAAGATCAAACATCCTTAATGTGATGAAGATACCACACTTCGGCAAACATCAGGAGGCTAACGCGTGCATTAAACTCCTCATGTCATGTTACCATGGCAGTTACCTGTGGTTGGATAAGCACGTCACTGTAGATCCGGTGTTGATCCACCAGATCACTGGATTGAGCATGTAAGGGCCAGACCCTCGGGACTTTTACCTAGGGAAGGATGCATATCATGCCCCGACGCAGTGAATAAAGGACACCTATGACAATGTAGAGAAGGGGAAGCAAGGCTACAAGGTAGCCTCCATCCAAAATGGCGCAATGTGCCTATCTTGTCAGTTGATAGCAGGCAAGCTCATCAGGAAGAATAGACCAATGCAGGTCACGGGTTTTTTCATCAACCTTGCAGGAAAATGCATTGAAGGCATGCAAATGAACTGGGTGAGCTACCTCGTCAACCAGTTGGAGCAAGATTGTTGTGAAGCGCAAGACCAGGGTTACGAGTTTCACTTCAGCTGATTGTTGATTCTCATTGCCTTCATCACTTGGGAGATGATGGAGGGAGAAACCTTCCCTGAAGTTGAGTCGTCCAAACCACTAGTCGTGAGGTTCACTACCCTCTAGTATTCTAGCGACATGGAGAAGCAATGGCAGTCCAATGCGGTGTTCCACACCTACTACTTGCAGCTGAAGAGGGCCATTGAGTCCTCTGCTAGAATGACGTTGAATACACTTCATGGCTTCAGGATAATAGTGAAGTTCTGCACATATAGGCACTTCATTTACATCACTGCGCATGAAGACGAACACAAGGAATAGCTGCAGTCTTATTACAAACTCATCGAGGAAGATATGGAGGAAATAACCAAGGAATGTTCTGTGGAATTCCTTGTACTAGTCGAACAGACAAAACTCTCTGACCCCACCCTCATCAGAAGTCTTGTAGTCACCCACGAAGAGTATGATGGACCTAGCAGCAAGAGGAAGAAGAAGGAAGAAGTACAGGAAATGCATAGCACAACAGAGGAGACTACACCAGATTCACCTGAAGGGGGAGGAGGTGACGAAGTAGAAAAAGAAGAGGAAGAAGGGGAAGAAGACAAGCAGGAATAGGGTGAAGTAACACCACCTAAAGATCCCCTTACAGACATAGAGACATCCAAGAAAAGAAAGGTTTCTCCAAAGAAACCCTCAGCAAGGAAGAAGTCACACACTAATAAGCCCCACTTACAGACTATACTTACAGTGGATGATATTGACCTCATCATCGCAGTTGTATTAGATACTTTTGAGTACATTTTACAGTGAAGTGAAGCCAAACATGAGACAATGTATGACTGGATCGAGGAAGAGCTCAAAGGGGTACAATAGGCTCTTTATTCGAGTCATGCAGTGTCTACTGCGGTGTTGTCATCAGGGGGCATAGAAGTAGGAGATGAGCTTGCCCAGCTACGTAGAATAACAGATGCGACAGAGACTCGCCTTCGTCAGGTCCAAGAAGAAAAAGAGCAGGTCACAGAGGCTTTGAAGAAATAAAAGGAGGAAGTCCTAGAGCAACATTGGGTTGCACAGCAAGAAAAATATGACCTCTACGTGAAGTTTGGAGAGGACAGAGAGAAACTCCAGAAAGAAAAACAATAGATGCTCGCAGAGAAGATTGGAGTTAAAGAAGCATTCACTAGAGAACTTCGCTTTGTGTCAGGCCTGGCACAGGTGGAAGAGGAAACAACTGAGAGCTAAGTGGGCAAGCTCGTTGAAGCCATTCAGCAGCTCCAAGAAAAAGTAGTAGAACTGGAATTGCAAGTAGTGCCAAGCACTCTGCAGGAAGTGGGAGATCAGAGGGAAGAAACTGCCTGGAGTGCAGTCAGAAGAATCAAGGAACTGGCCTTAGAATGCAATAAACTCAGCAATTGAAGTGCGCAGACCTACGAGCGCCTTGCATAGGACCCAAAACTAACTAAATTGGAGTCATGGCTCCAGGAAGCCAAGAAACAAGAAGGGACAATACAGGCACAGTTGAATCTACTGTCAGTGGTCGAGAAGATGAAAATGTCACAAGAACAGTGCGTAGTATAGCAACAGGTCCATGCCATCCAGAGTAAAGTCATGGAAGTGACCCAGAGACTTCAGCCGGTACAGGATGAAGCATGCACACTTTTTTAGGAGATCGAAGGACAAGGCACGCAACTGGAACAAATGGTCACCATAGTGGAATAGTGCTTGGAAATACCTATCACCGGGAAAATCATTCAAGAGTTCACCGAGAAGAAGGCTATGGCGAAGAAGAAAGTCGAGGCATATTGAGCCAAGCTCGAGGCATTCGAAGAAGAGTTTCCCAGATTAGAGTGACTCGGGATGAGTCACAGGTGATTTTTGGGTGCCTGTTGGCCCTCGACCATGTTTTGGAGAACCGTGGTCATGTTTAACCAGTTTTGGGACTTTGATAGGCAGGTTGAAGATAGAGATCCCATGTGAACCAAAGATCATGGGATATCGCCCCATTTTTATGGGCTTTTTGGGTTTAGGGATTATGTAATGGGTATGGGATGTTAGCCCATGGCTTTACCCATGCTTAGGCCTCATTTGTAAATGTATAAATAAGTAGCTAGGCCATGTAAGAAGAACTTCAATCATATCTAATTTCGATTTGTGCAAGATATGTAAAGGTTGCTAAGTTCGATTAGTTGTAAAGGATATGTGCATACTATGTGTTGAGAACTTGTAGATCTAAGTGCAAGGGATTGTAAGAAGGCTTTGTGATGTACCAAACTTGGGGAAGGAGGATATGGAGAAGTGCACGCAGTTCTCCTATCCTATGCGGAGTGGGTTTTGAGGCTCTGTGCATGTAAGAAAATTGAAAGAAGATAATAAAGAATACGAAGAGTTGGTGGACGTAGCCCCACGCTAGGGGTGAACAACGTATATCCTGTGTTGTGATTGCTTTGTGTTATTGATGTGATTTATGCTTAGTTATGAATATTTATGTATATTAGATGCATCTGATGTAGTAATTTAGTGCTTAATAACATGAATGAATGCTAGATCTGTTTGATGCTAGGTGCTAAATGGTTAAATAATATTAGATCATGTTGAATATTGCATTGTTCTATAATTAGGGTTTGAATTTATGATGTGAATAAGGGTCAAAGACTAATGAACATTAATTTCTAAGTGCTCTGTTAAGTATTGTGATCACATATCTGTGTCCCATCTAGGTTGTAGACACTTGAGTCCTACAACTCCCCCTGCCTCTACCTCGGGTGAGACTTCATCTGCTCCGCAGGTGCTACCGAAACAGTCGGTAGTTAGGGTTTTTTTGGTGTGTTGTTGAAGTGTTGAACCCCGGGTCTGCCCTTGTGCCAACATTGGGTTTCCCAGGATAAACTCTTGTGTTCTTATGTCTATTGTGCATGGTTAATATTTCTAGATCTTGTTATTTTCATTGCATTGTTATAGTTGATATTTTCAATGTATAGTTATTTTATGATAATTGTGATATGAAAGTGAATGTTGTTTGTAATCATAATAAAATAACTATCAATATCTGAGAATCAGTAAAATCAACATGGTATCAAAGTGTTGGTTTCTTATCTGAGTTATACCTTTAACATGGTTGACCCGAGTTAAGGTCTACTAGGGATCCAACAAAGCCTCTTAAACTATTGGCCCTTCTGGTAAACCAGAAGGCAACGCAGCACACAGAGTGCACTGCATAGTCTCACCCAATATATTCTTAATGGGTGACTGCAATAATCAAGTGCTTGCAGTCCAGGTTTGACTAGGGATCTGTGAATTGCACGTTGTGAATTCTATCTAATTATTAAAGCAATATACTATCATTCTCATTCATGCATGTAATGTAATTGGATCCATTAATTCATTCATACATCATTCTAACATATACTCATAGACAGTAAAATAGATACAAACATTTAACCATATAACATGGGTTTTACTGTGGTTCACCCCCTCCTGGGCTATGTCCACAAAGATCTGGCTCTCAAACTTTTTTATTATGGTAGTTCCAAAACTACAATGTCACGCGCTTTACAACTTGTCCTCAGTTGAGTCAAGATCTATTATGAGGCAGACTAGATTAGACCAGGCCCATCAGCCTGCGATATAACCCTCAATATCTACCCTTCTGACTCTCTATAGCTCCACAACTTACAATATTGGATCGCATTACAATAATGTTACAAACTAGTTACTCCTTCTCACATCAATAACACTCCATAAAAAAACAGAACCCCCCCTAGACCTCCTACGTGTCTATTTATATCTATTTTTGGCTCATCAGCCATTACATTCTCTTACCAAACCCTAACCTAGTTATGTCTTCTTGCATGTTGGCTTTGCGCTATTTTCTCCTATGCATGCGTGTTTTCCTTTTGTCCACTACTTTTCCTTCCAGATGTCCTTTCCCATCTTCTTGCATGTGCACCTCGCATGCCTTTCTGCCAACTGTCTTTCCTTGACATCGTGCCTTTTCCCAACCATGGACCTATGCCCAATAGGCCCCCAACAATGACATCGTGAATCATCCCGAGTCACTGCCTGACTTATGAAGTTGTCACTACTTGCTTCCTTCTTGTGATACTTCATGTTGCAGTGCATCATACATTTTCGTTATTCATTGGCATTGTTGGTGAGACTGACTACTCTTTTCGGCCATAGGGGTGACCACCTACTCTGTGATAAGAGATTATAATATCTCTCCTCCCTCGGACCTGATCTTCTCAATGCTCTTCTTATCTATGTCGCTCTCCATGACCAGTTGCTCTGCCTTTTCTTGCAGGGGCTCTAACGATACTTGTCTTGTTGTCTTATGTACTTGCAGTGCTTTCTCTTCCAACTATAGAGCCTTGCGTTCGGTGGCAGTCTTGTAATTCTATAACAGGGAGACTATTTCCTGTTGCTGCTTCACTTCTTCCATGCTACATGTATTTTGGTTTCCTTATCTTGTAGTTCCTGGAGGCTCCCATCCTCTAGGAGGTGAGTCCACAGTTGTGTGCTCTTTTCTAACATCTCATTCATTGTTTGTATGATTTGGATGATTCCCTTCGCAGTTGTTGTTGCCTCATGTTCTCGTTGCGCTCTAACTTCTGGAGGAGTAGTGGGTGTGACATGCTCCTCCAACTCTTTAATTTTCTCCTTATATTGTTGGATATTCTGCTCTATCCTTCGCATCTTCTCTTTCGAAGACCCTACCTCCTCATTTGTGTTCTAGGGAATTGCTTGAAACAACATGTGTATCTGATTCTCCATCTCCTCAACTTTTTGTTGCGCTCTCTCTTTCTGTTGCGCTTCAAGGTTGAGGGATTCCTTCATCGACATGTTTTCTATCTGGGCTACCTATAGGTTTTTTATGTCCTCTTTTTCTCTGGACTGAATCTCTTGTGCAACACTTACCGGAATTTTATATACTGACTTTGTTGGAATCTTGGCCAATGCCGCGTCCAATGTATCTATGTCCTTGAGGGGTTTCTATGTTGTTTATTCATCAATGAACATCATCTTAGGTGCAATGATAAAATTGGCACTCGCCTTCTCTACAAACTGCAGTGTCTCGGGAACTGGCACGCCTTCCTTAGCATGCATGGGTGTTTCTTTTGGTGTCTGTGCTGCCTCGATCCTTAGCTTCTCCAGCGCAATTTTTACCTCTTGCACTTGATTTGCAATTGAATCCCTGTGCTTCTCCACATTCTCCCACATCTCAGCTATTCTCTCCTTGACTATTGTTTCCACTAAATTCACATAATATGGGGTTAGTGATATATGGCTATGTGGCTTGTGGGCCTTCGCCTTCATTCGGCCACCACTGGTTTGCTCCCCTGGCCGCTTCTCCTAGGCGGCTAGTGGATCAAGACTAGTGGGCCTCTGGGTATCTCCTGTAGTGGTTGGCCCCATTTCTCTTGCCTCGAGAATCTCTTGGGTTTTTGTCCCTTGTGCTTCCTCCTCAGGAATCTCTTGCATCTATGTGCCTATTTCTTCCGCATGCACTTCTTCCATTGACTGTATTGGTGGTTGTTCTATGCGTGGTGGATCCTGTGTAGAGCCACTTGGTGGTTTGTTCTATGTTCACGGTTTCTTCTTGGCTAGGGTGCTTCCCCCCTATTTACCTTGCACACTCATCTTTTTGGTTCATGCCCCGTTGGTTCCTGTTTGGTGCATTAGGGATGGTCTTCCCTGCATATGAGTTTGTGAGCTTGGTACTAGGGTTGGAATCTCTGGTACCTTCCATTCTTTGGGTCATTCCTCGACCTTTCTATGGATTTCTTCCAGCATGATGTAGTAGTTGACTTGTATCTATTCCTTGGATTTGACTCACTTTGCTTGCATCCATAATCTATTGTGCATTTCCCTAAAGTTCGCAACCTATCCAAACTCCTGGATAGTTTGTGGTGTAATGCGCCATGTATCCGCAATAAGGTCCTGCATTTCTGTGAAATACCTCGGAAAGATGTTTGTGTTTGTATTCTTTCTCTTGGGGTATGTGTTGCTGCGTAATGATACGTATCTTGCTGCACCACATTTCGTTGGTATCTCCATATAATTGTTGCAGACTGGTTCCTTCCAACTAATGAGGCCAATGAGGATGAGTAACCACAAGTAGTGGAACTCAGAGCCCCAGTCCTGTGTGCCCTTATAATCCTCCAAGAATGAATTCAGAAGGTATGGGGCCCACCTCATCGATCTCCCATTTGCAAACTATGTGGCTACGACAACCACACCAGCCGGTACTTCCTCTTTGTGACACTTTCACATTAGTTTGCATCTGAGGAATCTGGTGACCAATCTTGTCGCAAGATCATTGATGTCACTAATCCCGATGCCCCTGTTACCGCGCTCCACGCCATACTTGGTCTTGATCTTGTCTGAGATGGCCTTGGCTCTGGTTTTTTCCTCTAAGTATTGTTCTGGATTTTCCCCATCTATAGGTAGCCCCGTGATTGTTGAGATGAGGTCCACAGTGATAAGCACCGACCTATCCATCCATAAAATCACGTCATGCACTCATGCAAGAAGTTTCCCTAAGCAAGCGTTAATATGTTTCCCTCTCCAAAAATGTGGGACATCCAGTAAATTCATGATGCATTTGTTGTACATCCCAAGGATCCACTATGTTGTCTCTAACAATGGCATGCTTGATGAACCTTCTCCTCTGCTTTCCAAGTAGTTTTGGGATTCTAGGTCTAGAAATTTGGTGACATCCGCCACATCATGGTAAAAGTATTTGATGGAAGTCACTCTTCCAACCATGTCATCATCTATGCGCACCCCACACGGAATATTTGGCAAAACCAGGGTCCCTTCTACTTGTGGTTGGGACCCTCTGTGCATGTTGCTCTCAGCTTGGCCCTTACATTTGTCTTGTAGGGATGATGATCCCATATCTGGTACACAATATTGTACTTCTTCCTGTCCTACCTCTGGCTCGTGGCTCTGTGGAACTAAACTCATGTCGTGCTCGGCATGTCATGGCCCTTGTCCCCTCGAGGTTTCAGACCCAGTTCTCTCAATGTCCTCCTCCATCTGCCTGAATTCCTGCATTGGGTTTTGTTCCTCCTCTACCATCACCGGGTTTGTTTCATACTCTAGTGTGTGGATTTCATCCACATCCACTAATACAGGTACCTCTTTCTCCCTTGCATCTATCTCACAAGCAATACTTCACGTGTTCCTGTCGGCCCTGCCCGGCTCTCCAACTCAGGGTGGTGACATTGCGACGGGGTCTAGGGTGTAAATCTATGAAATCAATGGATGCTCAGTCAAATTATCTCTCTATCACTCTTTCACTCGCCTTTGTGTTCTTCTCCTTAGCAATTGACACAATGATTTGTGTTTCCCCCCTTTTCCTGACTTTATAGCGGGACGACAAAATCACAATTGTTTCGCACTGACATTTGTCCCTTTTTCACTTTTGGCGGTGTGTCCTACGCGTGGTACCATTGTACTTGTTAACGGTTGTCCTATGCACCGTGTTTTCATAATTTTCCCTTTTCGTCGCGCTACGTTCTTTACCTCTGTGTACGGACTGTCACAATTTCAACCGTCGCTGCTAGTTGGTGCCTAAATTCCACAGCCATCATTTTCCGAATTGTTGCAGTTTCCGACCATTGGTCCTTTTTCTCGCGTGCTAGGATCTTTGAGAGTGCGGAGTCCCTAGTTTCTATATGCTTTTATTTTGGCGCAATATTCTTATTTTGTTAAGTGGACTCAATGACTTGTGTGCACATATTCTTTTCCTTTTCATCGCACTGATTTGCTCACCTATGCGCATGGTTTTTTTTTCCCGTTCTTATTGCGCGATCATTTTCAAGTTGCAGGTGGTCGAATGTCCTTGTACATCTTCAGTCGAATATCGTTGATCATTCGCTTCAATTTTTTCCCTTCCAAATCCTTCAACTGTACATCTCCTCTGTCTGTGACAGTATTGACCTCATATGGTCCCAACCAATGCATTCTGAACTTTCCTGGATGTTGAAAAAACTTCTTGTCATACAGTAGGACTAGGTATCCTTCCTTGAAAATTTGTGTCTTGATATTTTGGTCATGCCAAGATTTGTCCCTTTCTTTCTGTACTTCTTGGTGAAAGCAGGCTAGAATCCTATCTTCTTCCATGCTCATCAACTGACTTAACCTTTCTTGTATTGCGCCTTTCTCTGTCATGTTTGTAATTGTTGCGACATGCAGACTTGGTACCAAAAATTCTAATGGCACCATTGCTTCTTGTCCATACACCAATATAAATGTTGTATGCCCTGTCAGCTTCTTACAAGTAGTTCTATATGCCCATAATACTGTTGGTATCTTTGAATCCAAGTCGTCCTTGTTGACATTGCAAATCTTGGTTAGGGAATTCTCTAGGATTTTGTTGAAGGCTTCCACTATTCCATTTTCCTGAGGATGGTATGGCATACTTTTCTGATGGTAGACCTCAAATTCTTCAGTCAGAGCTCTGATAGTGTTGTTGATAAAGTGAGTGCCTTGGTCACTCATCATGATCCTTGGACATCCAAATCTGGTGAGCGCATGTTCAAACAGGAAGTGTGTTGTTGTCTCTACATTGCAATCTTTAATTGGTGTTGCCTCTACCCATATTGAGAGGTATTCCTTCGTAGTGATGATGTATCACGTGCCTAATATTCTTACGAGTGGGTGAATTAGCCCAAAAAAATCGATAGCCCATTTTTCAAACACTTGTAGCGTTACTTGTGGGTGTAAGGGAATCTCATCCCATTTGTTTAGTTTTCCAACCCTCTGAAAAACATCGCATTGTTGACAATATTCATTTGCATCTTGATGAATAGTTGGCCACCATAATCCTGCACATGATACCTTCTGCGTGGTAGCTTTTCCTTCATAGTGTCCTCCCACTATTCCTTCATGGGCTTCTGCCAATATCCTAGGCCTTTCGTGTTCTAGCACGCACCTTCTCAAGATGTTGTCTGCCCCCATTTTATATAAGTTCTCTGCAATCAACTGGTAGTTGGCAGCTCAGAAAACCATATTCTTCCTCTGCGCGGTGTTAAATTCTTGTGGCACAATCCCAGTACTTAAATACTCAATAATGTCAGAAAAATAATCATCCGCGACCTAAACTAAAAATAACTACGTGTCAGGGAAGGTATCCTCTAAGTTTGTAGGCACTTTTCCATTGGTGACCCTTGACAAGTGATCAGGTCCTGTGTTCAGCTTCCCTAGTTTCACTATGACTTCAAAGTCAAATTATTGAAACAACAGTAACCATCGACAGATTATCCCCCCCAACACTTGCTTGCTGACTAGGTACTTAAGGGTTTAATGATCTGTGAACATATTAAAATGTTTTCCAAGTAGGTAATGCCTCAACTTTTGAAGTGCATACACTATTTCTAGACCTTCTCGCTCTGTAGTGTTTTAGTTCTGCTCGAAGTCTGACAGTTCTCTTCTTGCAAATGTTATGGGATGGTCCAAATCCCCTGCTCCTGGTTGTGCTAGAATAGCTCCCAAGGCTATGGCTGATGCATCTACCTGCACATGGAATGTATTCTCCCAATATGGAAAGACTAAGATGGGTGTTGTGACCATCCTCTCCTTCAGGGTGTCCAATCCTTGTTTCCGGCTCTCATTCCACTGGAATTTAGTATCCTTCTTGAGAAATTTCTCCATCGACGCAGTGATCTGCGCATACCCCTTGATAAATTTTCTATAATATCCGGTATGTCCCAATGTGGCCCACAGCTGCCGCACTGATTTAGGTGGTGATCCATGACCAAGTCATGTCTGCATACTATGTGACCCAATAGAATTCCAAAGGGTGTTCCAAATATACATTTCTTAATGTTCAAGGATATTTAGCATTGTCTGCATGTTTCTAACATCAAACTCAACACCTCTACATGATCCTTCAACATTTTTCACACTGTCCAATCATCCAAATATACCTCTAGAAACTGATGGATGAATAATTTCAAGGAAGCAATGACTACTCTAGAGAAAATTGTTGGTGCATTTTTCAGTCTGTTATCACTTTGTAATTTGCCCAAGGCTGTGGAGGTAGTCATGGAGGCAACATCAAAACCACTTCAAGTCTCAGATCTAGCCCTCCAAGACTCAGAGAGGGATCTCTCTATTTGATATAGATTTGTTTGAATAGATATTAGGCTGGCTAATGAGTTCAGAGTTTGGAGTTTTAGGTTTGAGGTGTTTGGGAGATTGAAAACTCAAATTTTCATTGGGCCATGGGGTCTACCTTTCTAAAAATGGATCTATCTCAGATGTAAAGATTTTCTCCATAGGGCAGGATATAAAGACTGTTGGATCAAATTGAATTAAATGAAAGTGGAGGAGAGGAAAAGAAGGGAGAATACACCAAGTAGAGGAGTAGATAAGAATTCCTATGCTCAACTTCAGATGAAAACATGTTGACCATTAAAAGACCAGAAACAGAGTGCAAAAAACAAGTTATGTTCGTAATATTTCTTTCAATGATTGGATCAGGGAAAACATCAAATGGATTTACATAGTAAGAACATAGTTACCCAGAGAGGAAAAACATCACCAGTGAGTCTAACACAAGAATCCTGCAGCTACGACTTTTATTTCTGGAAAATCATCTAGAAAATTACAACATATCCCCTGTGGGGAATGAATCTAGAGCTCAATCATCAACACTTTTACATTAAAATCACATCAATAAATAGGAGATGTCCCCAAAAGGTTTTTGTAAATCAGATTCAACCGCCTCGGCCAAAAATAACAACAAATCCCCAAAAATCCTGAACTGTCCGCCATGAAAGACAAGCCAAATTTCTTCAAAAAGGGGTTCGCACAAACATTTGTTTCTCTTCAATGTTGACACCTGGGAAAACACGGAAGGAGGTTACTATATATGGACATGTTCTGGACTAAAACCTCCTTTGGTTTCGCCAAATTCACCTCCAACTCGCCGTAACAACTCCCGTAAAATCAGGACTGTAACAGGAAAACCAAAAATCCGAAAAATGAGGCTGAATGACAGCTTTGATTATCCAAAATAGTGGCACCTTTGAAAAATATGGAAGAGGTTTTTGTTCTTCAGCCCGTGCTAAACAAAAAACTCTCTCGGTTTTTTAAAATTGGTCTCCGTTAGCCCAAAATCCGCTTCGGAAGATGACTGGTTGAAAATGTTGCGAAAGCGGTTTTGTTGGGGATAAGTGGTATTTCGGACCCCCATGAGGTGGTAAGTGGTTTTAGGGGGGGGGGTCCGCCGGCATGTGGAGCCGACACCTGTCCGGGAGTAGTTTTTAAGAAACATCTTTTTGGACCCCCCTAAGGTGATGGGACGTGAGGGGGGGGCGGGTCCGAAATGTATGGGAGAGTGGGTGGGGACTTAGGACAGTGTTACTTTTAGTTTTTTTTAATTTTTAATTTTTTGTTTTTGCTTTTTGTTACGTGTTTTAGTTTAATTTCATTTTTAATTTGTTATTTGTTTTTTTTAATTATTTGTTTTATGTTTATTTTGTTTTTGTTAATTTTTATTTATATATTTTTATACTTTGTTTTATTTTAATTTTTATATGTTTTATTTAATTAATATTTTTTTAATTGGTTTTTTTAATTAATTTAAATTAATGGAACACTAACCTAATTACTAACTTAAATAATTAACTTAATTAATAATTAATTAGTTGTTACCTAGTTTAACATATTCTAACTATACTAAAATTATTCATTAATCTAATTAACTTATTTGATTTTTCCTTTAATCCCAAATTTGTTTATTCGTGGATGGGTGGCGGGATAATGGACGATGAGGTCATGAGGCAGGGGTGGTATGGTATTGTCGGTATGGTGGTAAGTTGGAAGGGTGGTAATCAGTAAGTGGTCTGGACCAGAGGAGGTCTGATGCAATGGATTGATGACACGTTGGGACAGGGCCTACCGGGAAAAACCGCCTCA